>PVKM010001969.1:0-70100 GCA_004027735.1 Carollia perspicillata
TTTTTAAGTTTTATGGGATAAATGTACATTGCTTTTGGTTTGTTTTCACTCTTGACTGACTCAGTAGAACATAAAAACCTAAGTTGACAATTATTTTATCTTGACCTTTTGAAGATGTTATGAGTTTTCTTCTGATCTCCACTGCAGCTGTTATGAGAAGTTGGATCATAATCTAATTGTCATTGTTTGCCATGCAATTTCTATTTTCTTTCTACTTGCTTTTGAGAGTTTCATTTTGTCTTTGGTGTGGAATCTAGGTGTGGATTTATTTGTTCTGCTCTGGGTTCTGTGATTCTTCCATCTGGTGACTTAAACTTTAATTCTGGAAAAAAACCATTGTTGTTTGTGCATTAATTCTCCCCATTCTATCTTTTAAAAAATTAATAGATTTTATTTTTACAGCAGTTTTAGATATAATGAAACTGAGCAGAAAGTAAAAACAGTTTCCATGTACTCCCTGTGCCCATGCCCCTCAGTTTCCCCTACTAACATCTGACATTGGTGTGATAAGTTTTTTACAATTTATGAACCAATATCAATACATTATTATTCACCAAAGTCTATAGTTTACATTAGGGTTCATTCTTTGTGTTGTAGTTCTGTGGGTTTTGTTGAATACATAATGTCACATAAGCACCATTACAGCAGATAGAGAGTATTTTCACTGCTCTAAAAATCCCCTGCGTTCCAGCTACTCATTCCAACTCTTGCAACCACTGATCTGTTAATTGTCTCTACAGTTTTATCTTTTCCAAAACATCATATGGTTGGAACCACGTAGTTCCTATACAGCCTTTTCATACAGGCTTCTTTCACTTAATAGTATGCACTTAACGTTCTTTTGTGTGTTTCAGTGACTTGTTAGCTCACTTCTTTTTATTGCCAAACAATATTCCATTGCATAGATGCATAGTTTGTTTGTCCATTCACCTACTGAAGGACATGTTGGTTTCTCCCAAGTGTTAGCAATTATGAATAAAATTGCTATAAACATTCATGTGCAGGTTTTTCTGTGAACATAACTTTTTAACTCACTTGGGCAAATACTTAGTTAGGAGCCTGTTGCTAGAGTGCATGGTAAGACTGTGTTTAGTGTTGTAGGAAACCACCAAACTGTGCTCCGAAGTGGCTGTGCCATTTTACATTCCCACCAGCAGTGAGTGGTAGTTCCTGTTGCTGCACATCTTCACCGCATTGATTAATGTCGTCAGTGTTCTGGGTTTTAGCCATTCTAATAAGGGGTGTGGTGTTACCACAATTCTCTAATGACACGCGATAACCCTGTCTTTTCTTTCTCTTTCTGAAAATGTTATTTAAACTATTCAGGACCTTCTCATTATAGCCTCTAGGATATTAACTTTGCTTTAATATTTTCTATTCCTTTATCTCTCTGTCCTGCAGTTATATGGTTCCCACACTTTCCAGTTCATTTATTCTTTCATTAGTAATATTAAACTTTATATTTTAATTTGCATCTATTTTAATTGTGCCATACATCTGGCTCTTCAAAGTTGTGCCTGTTCCTTTTAGCATAATGTCCTACTCTTTGTTATTTTTTAAACTTTTATATTTAATAATTTCAACCCTACAGTCTTTCAGATTATTGTCTGCTCTGCCTCCCTCCCCACTCTCTTAGTTCCTGGGGTTCACAATCTTCTGTCTGTTGTGTGTGCTGACTTGCATGGTGGATTACTTCCCTGTGATATTAGTAACTTTTGATTATGAGCTAATCTTCAGCGGAATTGTTCTTCCCCTACCCTCCATGGGGCGCCCAGGCATACTGGGCTATAGAAATGTCCCTGAGGTGGGGTCAGGGTTTGCTTCCACCACAGTTCCAGAGACTTTCAATGTACCAGTTTCTGTGTGAAAAAAATTTTTACTGTAATTACTGCACCATTTAAGTAGTTACATTTAGACCTTCATACCCATTTTGTTTTTAATTTCTCACTCAGAACTTCAAACAGATGGCAAGTCTTCTTGTACTTTCTTTGCTTTGACAGACAGTTTTTCAAAACTCCTTTGCAGAGATATGTTGACTCACCGAAAGTCTCAGATTCAGGCAGTGGATGTTAAAGTCCCAGTCTCCACCCCTACAGCTTGTATCCCCTTAGGCTGTTGCACCTTAGCTGAAAACTACCATGAGAATATCCTATCCTGCTCTGTTTCTGGTACCTAAGGATTTTTCTTCTTTTCACCTTGACTATGCATTATGAGTGTGAGTGTGAGTGTGTGAATATGTGTGAATATGTATGCAATTGCTTTAATCCTGAGTTGTGTGTTTCCTCATGTCAGTTTGGTTTTCCATTGTATCACAACCATATATGCATGTATAAGTTTTGTAAGTAGGATTTAAACAGCACAAGTATTTATGAAGGAGAAAATAGGATATGTATGTATTTATAAATTCTTCACCCACAATGAAGCGTGCTGCCAATCACCTAATCAGTGGAGCAGCCAAAGTAATGGGAAGGGATATCTTGATTTCAAGTCCTTTCTTTCCATCAGCCTCCGGTGCTTTCACATAGTCACAAATGTCATGTTTTCTCATTGTCCCTCCAACACCACCAACAACTTGTCCAAATTCTGCTCTCTCCCTGTGCCTCAAGATTTACAGTATTACTTCCTCTTCTCACAAAACACTGATGCCATCCCTTCAAAAATACAGTAGGCTGCTGACTTTCCCCTTCCCTTTGGCATTTGTGAGGACACAGAAATGGGTCTTTTCACCTTATTTTGTCAAATTCTCAGCACATCTTCCTTTTGGTGTTGTCCCAAAGAGAGCCAAGTTTGTATGTCTGTAACAGGCTCAGTCTGGGGATAAGAAACATCATCTTGATTCCTTTCAGAATGTAAATGTAAAGATTTTTCCTCTGCCCTCTGCCCAAATAACACCTTTCTCTCTTTCTGACTAAGTCAACTTGGTAAACCAGACCTGCATCCTAAAAAGAGAACAAAATACACAATTCTCAATACCATTTACAGCCTGTTCCAAGCATTTTCCAGTTAATCATTTCCTGCTTCACAGCCTTCTCCTACTAGTATAGTGAACTGCAGTTCAAATACTTCCTTGCTTTGTTTTTAATTTACTCAAGTATATTGTAATCTCCTTGAGGGAGACCAGGGACCATGTTTTATGGTTTTGATATTTCTCATGGCCTGCAGCATATAGCAAGCACTGAATCCATATTTGCCCTTTCTGTTTCTTTCCTTACATCCTCAGGCTTAAATTGGGCAGCACTGCAAAAAATGTGCAGATCTGTTGGGGGAGTGTTTCTGCCATATAAATACAGAAATTACAGAGCAAAAGAGAACTCACAGTGGACTTGAGAGTAAAACACTATGAAGTTCACATGTCCTCAGCTAGGGTGAAGCAGCAAATGCCATTTTTCCAAGGAGTGGCTCTGTGATGTTCATTCCACTGTCTGTTGCTCCATTACAAAGAGGCCATGATCTCTGTCAAAGTGATCTTGTAAACTGGAGCTGGTAAATGGGACAATTAAATGGCTTTCCTGCAGCAGACTCATTCTTGCTGGGAAGACAAAAACTAAGAGTTCTCCTGGGAACAGAAGGAGCCTGAGCAGCTTTGGGTTTGCAGCCAGGCCCATATTGTCTTCCTCTCTCCACCTGAGAGCTGAGAGCTCTCTTCCTCTCTATTTATACCTCTAATGACAGCCAGAGAACTCATGCGCAATTGAGAATGCCATTGCATCCATGGAAGTTACACCTGTTCAAAAGCTCTTCCTATATCTCTCTTCAGGGAAGAAGGCATTGCCAGCACATCTCTGCCAGCCTCTGAGTTCTGTGACATCCTAGGAAGGCTGTGTGTCACAGCAATCTCTCTCCCCTAATGTTGCCAGTTAAAAGGCAGAGTGGTGGGTTTCTAGAGGCAGGAACCAAAAAGATGTAAAATCTAAAAGGGAACAGGCAAGAATAATTGAGACAGCACTGTGCATGTGTCTGAGACTTGCTTCCATTAGCAGCTTGGATGATGCTGCAAGAGGCTGCATGAAATGTACAGAATCAGTCAGACCAAATCCTGTACAGAAAGGATACAGACAGTGCAGGCCCATGAATGAGCATGGAGTCTCATGTTACCCATCCACTCATTCACCAGGTAGAAGCGATGATGGGTTTCTGATTTGTAAAAAGAAATCAATGAAAATTCAAGTAGACACCATCCAGAAAATCACAGGAAAGAACATTTCAGGTAGAAAACACTAGAATGAGCTACAGAGGGTAGTGCCCTTTTCTGAGGATTTGGGCAGCATCTTGAATCATACTATAAGGTCTAGATAGCCTCAGGAGGAAGCATGAGAATCAGACCTCCTTAATTCAACCCCACCTTCAACACTTGCTACCTATTTGATCTTGATCTCAATACTCCTCTTATCTATCCATCCCCAGACTCATTCATTTATCTATTTTTCTATTCTTTTATTCAACAAAATTACATAAATTCTATTCTGCTGTAGGCACTCTACTAGAATTTTTGAACATTAACCTGTGGAGTCCTTATATCAACTTCATGTGACTGGCGCTCTTATCACACCCCTTTTACAAATGAGGTTAAGGAACTTGAACAGTCTCTCTGAGTGCCAGCTCTAATACCTTTCAAATGGAGGACAGCAGCATTTACCATGTAAGAGTTTTGTTGGAGGAATTCAGTGAGGTTGCACGCATATAGTGCCTGGTGCACACTTCATTACACAGTCAGCATTGCTGGAGATTTCATCATTTCCTGCCGGAAGCCAGGGTAGCTGGACATGGGGTAGCTTACATATCCCTCCCAATGCCCTTGCAACTTGTGGAGTCTATGAGTCCAAGGATGCATGTCCAGAGAGAAGACTTAGGCCTCCAAGAAGAATCTGTTTTGTCCTAAGTAGGAGAAATCAGTTCCTTATTTTTCCCTCAGACTTATTCTCCTCACCTCCCCAGGGACTGCAGTTGCTTTTCAGATTAGATTTCATTCTATTCAGTAAGACTGTCTGAGCACTAAGGGGATTTCTCCAGGAAAGGATTTTATAGCATGCAATGTGACTAGCCTTCGGACTTCCTGAGCATTTCTCCCCCCAGGTCATTTGCAAAAACTCCATTTTGAACCTGTGCCCTTTAGGCTTCATCCAGGGCCTGAGAATTTGCTGAAATACATCTTCTAAAATCAGCCCACACATACACCCTTGCAAGCACACATCTCCATACTTTCTTCCCTTGTTTTCCAGCCCAAGACACCTGCCCCTAGGCAGTGATGGTATGAAAAGAAATAGTGTTTGATTCGGAGAAGAAGAGTTTAATGTTCTGTTTCATTTCCAGTAAGAAAATTAATGTTTTTTTTGATCTTCAAAGACATCATTTGGTTTTGCCTTACTCCCCCATACTTTCATTCACTCACTCACTCATTCATTCATTCATTCATTCATTTTTTTAAAAAGAACATTTCTGAAGCACTTAGCACATGGTCAGCATCTCTGTATTTGCATACAGAGGTGAGTAACACAGTCTTTGGCCCCTGCGAGCTGAGTCCTGTGGTAAAGACAGTCCTATAAACCAGTAATTATGGCAAAATGAGATGACAGAACTGGCATAGGGCTGGAGGCAGGGAAAAACATGGAGTGTTTTAAGATTTTGGAGAACTAAGAAGCAATCAAAGGAGGGGCCTGAAGAGTAGGAACCCATTGCAAAGGACTCAGCTTTCATGCTAAGGCATTTGGGGTATCCTGGGAACAGTGAGGCCATTGGATAAGACCAGCTATATACTTGGTGGGCCCAAGATTCTTCAACTATTATCCCTGGAAACCCAGTGTCTCCTCACATATAGTATAAGGCATGCTGTTACAGGTGCATGAGGGATGGAAAATTTGAACAATGCTGCTATAGTGTGGAGAAAGGTCACCAGGAAATTCTATCATAGTAACACACCAATCCTGGTCTCAGAGGCAGGCGGAACGTACAGACTAAACTCTCCTTCCCCCAAGATATGTAATGGTTGGGAGAAACCCACATGCAAAAAAGTGTTGACAAAGCAAAATATAACCAGAGACATTGAAATTAAGAACAAACAGTAACCAGAGGGGAGGTGAGAGGGGACAAAGGAGGTGATGGGGTAGGGTTTTCAGGAATATATACAAAGAACACATGGACAAAACCAAAGAGGAGTAGGATCAAAGGTGGGGAGTAGGGATGGCTGGGGAGGGGGAAAAATGAAGACAACTGTACTTGAACAACAATTAAAATTTTTTTTGAAATATTAAAAAAGTGCTGACAATTATTCACTGTAAATTGTTATCAATACCACCAAACCCATACCAATTTACTTTGGATATACTAACTGCATGGTATCATGCTGAAAACTCGGCAATGGCTATATCTGGGGTACAACTCAGAGGTCTCCATCTTCAGGATGTTTTCCCTGAATGCATAGGGATATTGATAAAAGACCACAGTTTCTCCTATGAGGTGATATTGGGATATCTTGTCAATACAAAATCTGTCACACTTGAGTATAATTGTCAATTGCTTCTACGTTCTCCCTGTTGGGAGGTAAGTCTATTCAGGGTGGGGATTTTGTCTTACTCTTTCTGTATCCCTGGTCCCTCACACAGGTATTGGCCATAGTCGGTGGGTCCATAGAGGTGTGTTTACTGTAGATGACACAAGGCTTCCCTTCTTGATTAGCTGGTGATTCACTGATCTGAGGATCAGCAAGAACCCAAGAAAGGAAGTAATTTGTAAAACACAGACAAAGGGACCAGAAATAGTCTCTGGAACCTGGAAATCAAGGCTGACTCTGGGGGCAAGCAAGTTCTAATCAAAGTCATAGCAATAGAGTCCAGTGGTTCCCTACAGGGAATCAACTTCCATCCACAGACAAAGATGTCAGGATGATGTTGCTGCTGGTCCCTTCAGGGTTTGCTGTGAACACAAGAGGGGGACTGACCCCATTTCAATCTTTTTTCATGTCTTGCTCAGGGATTGACACTTTGAGTTTCTCAGAAGCCCGAATGGAATTGGAAATGGCAAAAGAAGAACTTTCTTTGTAGAAAATCTAGGGCACCATCATTGGCTGGCTCATGTTCTCAGCGAGACCAGATTTGGCCACTGTGAGGTCTGAACGGCAATCCTGGGAGTAAGGACAGCCTGGGGTCTACAGGGTTGAGGCCAAGTCTTCTTTCCCAGTCACCTGGAAGGAAGCTGCTGGTCAGATATGGGATTTAGTATGTGGCCTTGAAACAGAGTAAGGTCAGTCACCATCTTATCAATGACCTTGGGGGGCTTAGCTTCATTAGTTTAAAACTCTTGAGTCTAAGACAGGTGATCTTGGATCTGGAACTAATCGTATTTAGAATCTAGGATCTCTGTATCCATAATCTCTGAGGGTCACTGAGCAACTTGCTGGAGAGAAAAAAATACCTTTGCTGTAGAGTGGGAGCTGGGAAGAAGAAGAGTACAAAATTCTGAACACAAATAGAGAAAATTTAGAAGATAAGTCTCCCTTATTTATATGTCAGAATATTCCATTTCTGTATAATGCTGAGAAGTCATAAAACCAAAAATAAAAATAGGCTTAAATGTATCCAGTTAGATTCAGAGACAGGCTGTCTTTAGCATAAATGTTCCACCTTCCAGTTGAGGTCTCTGCTCTGTGGATGGAGCTCGTGTACCGTAGAATTCATTGTGGGTTGTTGCCATCTGGCTGGGATTTCATCAGCCACATAATCAACTGTGCAAGTTGGAGTTAGGAAATGCACACAGGTCCCCAACCTGTGTCTCTTAAAGAAGAAAAGGGGAAAATTGGAGAGATAGTTGGGCAACTCTATCAAACATCGAACAATGTACATCATCACAATTTTCCATTAGAGGGTAGAATTGGCAAGAAATAGTTATCTGGAGTAAGACTGCAGAAAAATTTCAAGAAGTCCAGGAAATTCTGTGCTTAACAAACATTTCTGGAGTCTGCTTAACCAATTTGTCTCATGCACATAGAGATGGTCAAGTTGGTTTGCCTTAAAAGGCATATGCATTTGTGAGAGTAAATGAATTTATAATAACTTTTTAACATTGCACATTTTTTCCAATCAATGGTGCTCAAATTTGTGACTCACTGTATAAGAGTGTGAGGGTTTTTTAATATTACAAAGAAATCCTTGTGTTTTAAAAAGCTGCAGACATAAGAGAAGAAAAAACAAAAAGGATAGCAATAATTCCACATCCCATGCCATAAAATATCTTCTTTCTTTCAGTAACTAAAATGACATCACCAACTTTCAGTTCTGTTTTTACTGAAGTGTTCTGAATAAGCTTCCTGAGACTATCAAATCCTTAAGGAAAGGGTGCACATCCACTGTCCATTATATCTGCATTCCCTACTGCCTAGGATGGTGTGAGCTTAATGAGCAAGACTTGGCTGTGGCATGACGGAGAAAGAGAAGAAAGCAGAAAGGAAAGAAAAGGGGAGAGGAAGGAAGGAAGAAGAGAGAAAAGGAGAACAGAGAAGAACAGAAAGAGAAAAATGGGGGTGGTGGTTCTTTTCTGGCTTCCTGCCCCTTTATCCTAGGTCAGAAGTACTGGATGGTGGTGGGACCATAGCCAGGGATGAGAGGGAGAGCATATGGGGATAGGAAAGTGGCTACATTCAGATTCCAGTTCAGGTGAGCGATCACAGCCCCTCTGTAATGGAGCAACAGACACTATTGACCTCTTGCTCCATTCTACTAATAATGCAGCTGAGGTCAAGTTAGAGGAGCCAAGGTCATAAATTAAGGAAGCTAGAGAAGGAATCTGGATCTCTAAATTATATTGGCTATGATTATACAGCCCTCAACCACGCAGCCACCAAGGAACACACCTAGAATTCAGTTATGCAAGCCTGCTTTACCTCTCTCCTAGAAGGTAGTAACAGGGCACTCAGAAATTAGAGGGACCACACGCACTGCTGGTGGGAATATAAATTCACTGTACTTCTGAACACTGTTTGGGAGTATTGACTGAAGCGGAGTATATGCACACTCTATGACCCAGCAATTTCATTCCTAGGTATATTCCCAAACAACTAAGTGCCCACATACACCAAAAAATGTGCAAGGATATTCAAAGCAGATAAAAACAAAAAATAACACAAATGTCTGTAAACAGCAAATGTATAAATAAATAAATTATAGTGTATTCATAAAATGGAATGACATGCAGTAACAAAATAATAATGAGCTATAGTTAATTAATTCATTAATATAGATTAATGTCATAAAAGATACAAATGAGTATACATTGTACGATTCCACCATTTATCTGAAGTTCAAAAGGAGGAAAAGCCTGTCCATGATGATGGAGGACAGAGTGGTGGTAGCATTTTGGAGGGGGTATTGGCTGGATTGGTCATGAGGGAGCTTTCTGGGGTGGTGGTCATATTCCAGATCTTGATCTGGGTGGTAGTTACACAGTGGTATAAAATTAACTGCACATTGAGATTTGTGCAACACAGTGAATGTATGTGACAGTTTATAGAAGGCAAAAAAAGAATGAGTGGCATAGTAGAAATGTCAGGTGTTTTTCCATTTTAGGAGTCAAGAGAGGAAACAGTAAGGAAAGTGGACAGACATAGCCTTTCTAAACAGGGAAAGAAACACTTTTTTTATGTGAACTTTTTACAAAGAAGAAAGTCTTATAGGAGAAAAAGGTATGAACTATGTTAAATTCATCTATATTGTTGGAATTATTTTAAAATAAAATTTTAAAATACATTTTTTACTTTTATCATTGAAGCTAGAGGTCAGCAATCTGTTTTCAAAGGGCTAATTAGCAAATTTTTTCAGAGACCATATGGTCTCTGTCACGATGGCTCACCTCTGTCCCTGCAGCACAAACAGTGCCACAGGCCCTTGCAGGGTGTGAGTGACGTGTCTGTGTTCCAATAGGATGTCAGTCACAAAAACTGGCAATGGGCCACTGAGGGCCACACATAGTGGAATCCTTATTTAAGCAATCAAAAAAGGAAACAAAACAATTTTAAAGAAAACTATATATATGAACAAGAATAAATTCCATCTTAAGGAGATCCTCACTACTGTTTTCACCTACAATACTTAGTTAGGTGTTCTCTTATCATTCCAGTTGGTGAGGTTGGTGCCATTCCAATCCCCAACTGAAAGAGGAGGAAATCAGCCCTTAAAAAGGGTGACTCTCCCAAGGTGACGGGGCAAGTAAACATCACTTCTTATGTTGGAACCCAAAGCCTTTGTTCTTAGCTGCACCCCATGCTGCTACACTTGTGATTTTTATATGAAATATTATAATAGAAGTTTTAACAAATTACTAAGAAATATAAAATGTTCATTAAAATGTATATGTACAATAGTTAAATCGTCGAAAACAGATGAAAAAGGCAAGTCAGATTTATTTTTTCTGCATTCACTAGTATTCACAAGCATTCAAATTAAGGCAATCACAAAATAGCACATCATGCCTTCTATAATAGCAAAAACCATGCCCCAAAACAAAACAAAAAGCCTCCACAATACTCAGCACTGCAACATTGTTTTAAACTTGGTACCTTGACTCATTATTAATAGTACATTTAGATGGCAACAATCAATTTGGACATTAATATAACACCATAAATCAAGACTCCTAGGGATAGTTATAGCCATTTATCTTTCCAAATCCGCAGTTAAGGATTTGTTAAAAATAGGCAAGTAAAAAAAATGCAGATGTTCCTTCCATCATTATCTATATGAGTCAAAAAATAAAATGTTTAACATTAAGAAGATAAAGTAATGAAATATGGTTTGATAATAATTATGACATTTTATACAAAAATTAAAAGTAATTATGAGGACCAGATTATGTAACATACAAAAATGTTTAAAATATTTTAAACATTTTAAAATATTTTAAAATGGTAAGTGAAATAGTGGAATATATAAAAGTGTACATGACTAACAATTATTTAAATAAATGTGTTTGCAAGTAACAAGGACCAGAGGGGAATATATATATATCGAAAATAATTATGTTAAGGTAGTGGATTGGGCCCCTTCTATATGTATATTATATTGCTTTGCCAAATCGAAGTGACTAAAAAATGTAGACTGAGAGGAATTTGGGGCCTCTGTTTATCCATCCTGTAAGTACTACATGAAGTTCTATGACATCAGTGTTTGGCTTACCAGCAAGTCATTATGTCTTATTTCAACTTTGATGCTTCTCTTGACACTTGACATCCCCTGGTTTGGCCATTCACTGCTTGTGAGGCACAAGTTTGACACTGTGACCTTGCTCTAATCCTGGTGTCAGATGGATAACAAACAGTGCAACTGTGGGTCTCTAGGGACCTCCTGGTAAATTCACTGCGAACTTAGAGGAAGAGTCAATGGCTCTCTGGGATATTTATGTATTTTATCTGTTTCTTAAGTACTGTTCCATTATTATTCCAAGTATGTCTCTAGTTAAAATTAGGAGGGAGATAAACAAGTCTAATTTTTATGGTACCATCTGGTCACAGGCCAGTGGAGAAGCAGTTTAGCCCTTTACTACTCTTGGCTTAAGACTGACACTTCCTTTTTTTCTGAAAACATTTCATTTCCCAATGAGTAGTTTTCCCTGAGCTTAGTTTCTAGGTTATATACAGGAGGTGACAGTTGCTGGAGCATCAAAATGGTAATTAATCACCCCCTTCGGATTTATATCATCAAAGCTGCTGTTCTGTATAAATGAGGTCTGCGTACATGTAAAAAACCAGACTCAGTCAACCTATCCCCGGTAATGATCTCTAGCCACAGTTCCCAGTGGTTGCAAATGGATCCATGTCACAGGTATAAGAGATCAGCAGAGCTACTGCATCTAAATCTGGTTTCATATTAAATTTAATCAATAAAAGCGCTGCCTCATTGTCCATCCAAATGTGGGTCTCTCAGTCTTGTCTGCTTTATTTGAACACTGGTATTACATGAAAATGAAATCTTTGAGAACAAAACTTTCATGTCTATTTTGTTTCTTTCTGAATGAGAAAGTTTAACATTAAAGTCTATTTGACTACTTCTGCCATTCATACCCCACCCCCATGTCTCCTATGTTCCTTACTGTTTGCACATGAACACTTCTAAGTTCTACAACTTTATTCCTCACGTTTCACAAACTCCAAGGACTCTGGATATGGAAAACCAGTTAGGAGCCAGAGAGAAGGAGGATGAATAAAATACAGGGCAAACATCCAATTCATGGACCCCAATTGAGTGGGTGATCTGTTGGCCAGGGGCATATGTATCTAGTAACTGCCAATCAGAGAACGAGATGTTTCTAAATGGTAAATATTGTTATCCTAAAGAGTGGTTCTTAAATTTTATTTTACGTCTGAGAGAGGATGTAAAAATGCCCCTGTGGGGGTAAAGCTGCAGAGTCTGCATTTTTCACAGGCTCCCTAAGTGAGTAAGTCTGGTGGACACAGAAGTGACACAACATCTTTACAAATAATGTAATTCTTAAGGGCAACAGAACAGGAGACTTAAGTCATTTTTATATACCACCACCTTGTGCTTTGAAGCTGCTCAGTTATTCTTTGTTGAATGTATGTCTACAGGGAGAATGAATGAATGAGCAAACGGGTGAATAAATTGGGGTCTTGTCAATGGCACCTCGTCTTTGCTAACTGATTAGAAAGTTCATGATTTGCAGATCAGCCTAGCTCAGCCCAAACTGTGATTTCTGCCTTTGAAGTTTCAATTTGATTAAAACATGTTTAGCAAGGAACAATAACTTTCTGAAATGCCAGAGATTATGCAGCTCTGAGGAGCTCTGTGGGGAACAAGCAATTTGGGCAACAAAATCGGGTCTCTGTGAACCCGGAGAGGCTGCTCTGCAAGTCTGTATTGGGGCCAAACATCTGACTCCTCTTAATTACATTCTGTCCTTGTTTCATTCCTTCTCATCTCTTGCTTCTGGGTCCTGAGTTTTCCCCTAACAGCCAGGGTTGAATAATCTCAAAAATTAGGCTGAGCCTGATCCCACAGTGCCAGGGCCTGGGGCATGGACAAGATTCCTTCTCCACGGAAAAAAGTGTAGGTCACTTTCTCTCCCACCCTCAATCTCGGTCACCAAGTTATTTTGCCCAGCATCATCTGCAGGAAACTGATGCTGTTTCTTCAGTGAAAGAGGAAGGAGTACTGACTCTGGTCTCTGGCTGATCTTTTAAATCACAGCTTTGCCTCTTTCCAGATAAGAAAACCTGCCTTAGGAGATGCCTGTGAGGGTCACGGAAGATAAAGAAGCAGCACTGCATAATGGTTAAAGGAAGGCCCTGGCACCCACTTGCCACTTATTAGTTTGGACACCTTACTTAACGTACCTGTGCCCCAGTTTCCTCATCTGTAAACAGGGATAAATAATCATAACTAATGCCATTTCATCATTTTGAGAACTGAAGGAAATTAATACATGTGAGGACTGAGATTACGCCAGACATAATGCCAAGCATTACCTATTGTTATAAATGTCTATAAAAATAACAACAATAATGGTAACTGTTGAATGACTTCCACTTAGAGAATGGAACACTATCTTTTCCCCTTAAAGGGGAAGAGATTCTCAGTACCTCCTTTCCCCAGAAACCTCCGTCCTTATTTTGGCATTTATCTCTAAATGGTTGCAGTGGGGTGTTGCTGAGTCATCTGAGGACATAGGCACCTATGTCACGAAGAAGTGCTGGAAGGGGAGCCAGCAGGAGATAGATTAGACATCTCCAAGTCTGGAGTGAGTCAGCCGGTGGTCTGTGCCTTGCTCCATCACAGAGCCAAGATGGGCCAGTGGGCCTTCAGTTTCATCTGCAGTGTGGCTAGGTGCTCAGCTGAGCAGATGCAGCCAGCCCCATAGACGCCCAGGTTGAATTCTGCTTGACTAGTCACCTAGCACACATCTCTCTCTGACCTCCCTTCCCCACTCCTTCCTCTCTTCATCTCTCCTTTTCTCTTTTTTTCCTTCATCATTCCCTCTTTCTCTCTTTCTTGGCTTTTGACTGTTTTTATTTCTTTATCATTTTCCCCTCCTCTTCATTTACTTTCTTCCCTTCTACTTCTTTCCCTCATATATCTGTCCCTTTTGAGTTCCCCATACTCCTCTCCCCTTTATTCTTCCTCTTGTCATCTTAACCTTTCCCCCTTCCCTTAGGAGAACTGGACAACCTACAGTTTTAAGTCTTCCCTCCTTGTCTTTCTCTAGACAGTCCAAGACCAGGAGTTAATGATCTCAAAACTGTCACACTTTTTCTAGAAAGGGCCATATAGTAAATATTTGGGGTTTTGCAGGTCATATGGTTTTTGTTGCAACAACTCAACTCTGCTGTTGTAGTGTGAAAGCATCTATAGACAATACCAGAGTGAATGGATGTGGCTGCTTTTCAATAAAACTTTGAAAGTTTTCAAGGATGGGCAGTGGCTGGATTTGGGCCATGGCCACAGTTTTGGCCATAGTTTGCCACTCCCTATGGAAAACACTCTTTCTCTTGTTTACCAACTTGACCAAAACTCAGTAATAATTTATGATCTGCTCCAGTTCTAAAACCCAGAAAAAATATCATCTTGCTGATTATATCCATTCCAGAGGTTTTGTGTTAAAAAGAATAAATAAAACAGGGGTATTTGACTACAATCATACACAGATTAGACAGGGGAGGAATCTGTCTTCTATCTTACAGTAATAGGGGCTCAGAGGCTTGAGAAGGCTGTCAGATAGGACAGTGATACCTTGTGCCTTTCCCTAGAGATATCTAATCTCCTTCCTAATGAAAATAGCACCCCCCTCATCAGAAAAGGTATTTAACTGACGATATAAGCCCTGCAAAAATATATCTGTAATGGCATTAAATCTGTTCATTTATTTATTCATTCAACAAACTTTATTTGAGCACCTACTGTGTGCTAGGCTCAGTAGTGAGACCTGAGGGGAGAGAGAGGCAACATGAATGAACATGGGCATGATAGTGTCTGCCTTCAAAGGACTTACAATGCACTGCACTGCCGTGAGCCAGAGCACATAGACAGGGCGGCAGTGAGTAGGCATCTATTATGTGCCAAACACTGGGCTAGTTTCTTTGTTCGTTTTCACACTTACTCCTTAAACAGCTCTCATTTAAAGATGAGGAAACTGGAACTCAGAAATTCATTTGCCCAAAGTCATACAGCTAGGAAGTTATAGAACCTTCTATCTTAACCCCTCATTTGCTTTGCTAAATGCCACAAGAATACTGTAAGTATGGAGCTAAAAGAGTTTATAGTTCATAAGGGCATCTAGTTGAGAGCTGTGGACTTTAAGAAGGTCTTTACAGAGTGGCATATAAGCTGAAGGGCCAAACATCAAATCAAACAATGGGGTTAGGACAAGAGGGAAGAAGGAATTCCATTGATAAAAGAACTCAATTTTTTAAAGATGGTGGAACTGCAGATGCTGTAGAAAATTGAATGGGAAAAGTATTTAGGAGTAGGCCAGCCTTCAGCAATTTCTGCAACGCACCCTGCCATACTATTTATAAAGCAGCCCTAAGAAGACGGGCTGCAAAGTCTGCTCACAAATGTATTGATCCTCAGAGCAGAGGCATTGGTGGTCATCACGACCCAAACTAAGGGGCTGTCTAGCTCTCCCAGAGACTTGGATGTCAGTCCAAAGATATTAAGCTGGAAAGCGGGACAAAGCCAATGCTAAGGATATTAGCAACCCATCCAGTGGCTCAGAGCAATTTATGAGAATCCTAATTAGATACATAGAGAACTTCTGTAATCACACAAACACTCTGTACCCTGGCTGGCAGCATGGGGTCCCACGCCATCCAAAGCCACCCTGCATGCTTCAATGGAGGAGCAGCCAATACATAAAGAAACCAGGAATATTAACATTAACTCACTGGGAAGTAGGGAGCAGGCCCCTCCACAGACTGCTCTAGTGCTCTCCCACTCCAAGATCTGTGAGCATCTTTATCCTGGAGTGGTGCTTTTCAAACCTCTGGAGTCAAATGCAGCAAAGTTCTGAATTAATTCAAGAGCAGAGTGTGTGGTCCCTTCCAATTTGTTATCAACCTGGAGAAGACTGCTTGCAAACTTGTAGAACAAAAGGGATAAAGGGAATGGATAGGTACCCAATGTACCTATCAACTGAAATGATATATATGGTATACATCAACTACTTCATTCATATCTATTTTATATGCCCCAGTATGAGATAACTAAGGTCACTAGCTAGTTTTAAAACTGGGAGACTCCCCACAAAATGGGTTGAGTTGGTCACCTATTTAACAAAATATTAATAAGAGATACATGTGTCATATCCTTCAAGTGTTTCACATGTGATATCTATCGCATATACCTAAATATGATGTAAAGTACAATGGGGTATAGCATATAAATAATTTATAAAAATATATGATAATTACATATATTTAATTTTATTTGTTCAGTGAATTCAGTAATGTGTCAGACATGGACAAGTAATGTATTTCTGAGCTTAAAAATAAACCAAAACCATGAAAATTGAGCAAAGTACAAAGTGGGAGATTAAATGTTTGTCCGTGCTAAAGCATATTACTTGTAACTAAGGTGATTTGGCCACTGGCATAGTTTAATGGAAAGGTGATCAGAATTGGAGTTACATAAACATGGTTCAGCTTTACAGTCTACACAGAATGTTGATCGAGGACCAGCAGCATCAGCATCAGCATCAGCGGGCAGCTTGCCAGAAGTGTAGACTCTCAGGCTCCCTTCCCCAGACCTGCTGATATAATAATCCCCAGGTGATTCCTGTTCAAGTTTGAGAGCTCCGCTGTAGCTCACTTAACTGAGTCTCACTTTCCTGGTCTGCAAAATGGAGATAATAGGATCAACTCCAGAATGTTATATGGAGTTACTAAAATTATTTGTGATATGCTTGGCACAAAGCTGGACCACTGAGTGTGAGCTCAGAAACAATCATTTCCTCCCTTTTTATCAGCACTACTTGCTTCTGAATAATATTATTACACAATCTGTTCTCCTCAATATCTTTTTTTTTGCTTGTATACATCAAAAGGGCTTTAAGCTCTCTGATCTTTCTTCCTTCTCTCTCTTCAAATCTCAGAGTCACATAAAAAGTTACAAAATCCGTGAGATTGGTGGGACCTATGAGATCTGCTGTTCAACCTCCCCTTTGAAGACAGAAATGCCATTTTTAGGCCCTAGATTGACTCATTATTTATGTTATCATTCAAGTGTTATCTTTTAGGTGCTAGAGAGATATCAGGTAATCAATAGATACTTGCTGGTTGCTGGATGAGTTAATGAATGAAGCTCTATTAATTCTGGCCCATTCTATTCATTGTCTAAACCTCACTACACCTGCCTTCCTCATGACTTTTTCAGTCCTTTCATTCCTTCACCTTAAAAAAAACTGATTTATCTCATATTTCACCTTGACTACTTTCTAACCTACCCCAGACACCTAAGAATATACATATACACACATCTGTATTATTTCATATACATAAACTATTATAAATATGTTCAGCCCCTCCTGGTGTGGCACAGTTGGTTGGAGCATTGTCCCATAAACTGGAAGGTTGTGGGTTTGATCTGTGGTCAGGGCACATGCCTAGGTTGCAGATTTTGTCACTGGTTGGGTGCGTGTAAGAGGCAAGTCATCAGTGTTTCTCACGTTGATGATTCTCTCCCTCCCTTCTCATCTCTCTAAAACCAATAAGCATGTGCTCAGGTAAGGATTAAAAAAATGTTCATATTTTGGGATTAGATATTTTAAGCCATCAAATGGACTGTAAGTTCCTGGAAGGAAAAAAGAAAAAGACTGTGACATTCCCTTCTTGGAACATCAGTTTCTAGGAAGGTATATTTCTCAGTAAATGTTGGATATTCATGACCAAAGCTGAAAAGTACCTATGAGTGTTGTTACTTAAACTACTGAGGGCAAAGATCCCCATGATGCACTCCACTATTTCAGAAAGGACACAATGATTTTATAGGGAAATGAAGGCAAGATCTTATTGGGATCCTGTGTATCTCTTCAGGCAGATCGGTGGCCCTTTTTCTAGGGAGATGCCTAGCAGGCTTCATGCAAGAGATTCCCCCAATAACCAAACATTCCACTCAAAGGCTGCATTTATACAGCTCATTAAGACAAATTTTTATACTTTTGACATTCGTTACACTCATAATCGTCCACTGAAGTTACTCTATAACAAGAGATAAACACTCCATTCTAGAGGATGAATAATAATTAGGTACTGCTCAGCACTGTGCTCTTTACCGGTCTAATTTTAGAGCATAATTAATCCTGCTGAAACTGCATAAGATAAGTGAAATATTTATGCAGCTGTGTTAATGCATGTATTTACTCCTAGAGAGACATTCAGAATTGGACATAGCTTTCCATGAAGATTATGTTAAGACGCCCTCCGGAGCAACGTCATTTTCTCTCCAATGTCTTTGACTCCAGATGGTCTCTAAAGATGAAGCCGAAAAGACACATTTCCCAAGCCCGACAGTCTGACCAGGAAAGCAATGAGCCAGAACGTATTTATAAGAATCTATATGCTCTGCTAGTACAAGAAACATGCCTCTGGCCTATCTAAATGACTTTACTTTTTATTTTTTATTTGCCAAAAAGAGGACATTTTCTGTTGTTTCTGTGACACTGACTTGACTATGTTATCACCAATACAACACTAACTAAGGTATGTTGAATACTGGAGGAGTTGTGGATGGACAGTGATGATGATGAGGAAGAGGAGGAAGATGATGATGATGGCAATGGTGGTGATGAGGGTGGTTAGGGTAATGATAGTGATGATGGTAATGATAATGGTGTTGGTGATGCCGATTATGTTAGTGATGATAATGATGCAGCGGTGGAGGCGGCGGTGGTGATGGTGATGTTGGTAGTGATATGTTAGCTAAGCTCTTCACATGCATTCTCACATTTCATCCTTACACCAACTTTATCGGGTAAATATTTTTATACTCATTCACAGCTGAAGCTAAGAAAATCACCTCCTTTCAGAATTATTTATAAATGGGACAATAGATTTGGTTCACATATGCACTAAATTACTCTTTTATAAAGGGTCTACGTATCTCAAATGTGTAATTAGCCAACTTTAAAAGATGCTTTAGAGAATTAAGTGTAACAGCAGTCTTACATAATTGACCCCCTTCTAGAATAACGTCCCTTAAGTAGAGGCTTTGCCCCTGACTAGGCAGGGGGCTCCCAAGCCCTCTGAGCTTCAGTTTTCTCCTCTGTGAAATGAGTGTAAACAATACTTCACTTCATCAGGTTGTTATGAATATTAAATTAAAGAACATATGTAATATATCCAGTATGATAATTGGCATATTCTATTACCTAAATATGTGCCTGTTTCATAACAGATTCTGCATGAGTGACAGCAATGGTAGGTAGGAGTAGAGTTAGCATTTATTATTTGACAGCTATCCATCATATTTAAAAGTTTCCTGTCAAATGAAACACATCCCAACACTGATCATTCATCCATGTGCATATTTATTCATGAAATTCTTCATTGGCCACCTATCCGTTATGTTCAGTATTTTGTGATGTTCACCGCTGGAAACAAGACTCTTGTTTACTGAGTAGTTCACCCCATGTAGAGTTGCTTAGGCAACCCTGGTGGTAGATGGGACAATTCGCCCCAACTCTTCATCTCTCTTTGTGTCCACACTCCTTGTCGTATAACCCCAAAACTCCTGTCCTAAAGGGTTAAGTGTACTTTTGATTCCTTGACCTTGGGCTTGGTCATCTGATTTGCTTGAGGGCAGGAGGGTGTCAGTAGACATGAATGTGATGAAGCAGAGACTTGAAATGTGCACGGGCAGTTATGTGTTCTTTTTTGTGACTCTGACTTAGCTAAGAAAAGAGTTTCTCTTAGATAGCTGCTAACCTTTCAGCCTGAGACCCAGAATAAACAAACATGGAGCAGACACCACACAGTTGATCCATGGGCTTGCAGAGGGAGTAGAGTCACCATAACCATCATAGCCTGAGGCAGAGCTTTGCCACTCAATCTGCACTCCCATGAGCAAAATAAATGCTTATTGTTGTATGCCTCCAATATTTCACAGCAATAGCTGGCCAGCATAGCCACAAAGCACTATTACACAGTGGAGAAAATGGCTCATGATCTGAGGAAGGTACAAACAAATATCCTATAAGGAATTAAAAAGATCAGATGTTATTATTGGGAGTTAAATATAAAACACATTTACATTTCTTGAGAGCACTATGAGAATCTAGGGTTCAATTCTGAAAGAAGAAAGAGGAGGAGAAGAAAGAGGAGGAGCTGCAAGGAATTATGTACTTGGTTCAAATTCATATCAACCCTATGTATTAACCTCTGCCCATTTCAATGTATCTGCCCACAGTAGTCACCAGATTTTCCTCTCCTGGCTGTAGACAGGCATAGCATATTTTATAGCCACTCTGACTGTAGCCACCGCTCATTCCTGAATACTGCTTCTGCCTATGTCCCGAGTGTCTGTACCCTACTCACACTTACTCAAGTTTTCAGTGTTAACCTGCCATCTCTGCAGGCTTTGTTTTTCCTATCTCAGGGCTGTCAATTCAGAGCAAAATCAACCTGCAATCTCAGGCACAATAGGACTCTAAAAATGATGTCGTGGAACAGGCTGTGGTGAGATCACCAATGAGGAGATAGAGGACAGACAGAAGGAAACGTTGCTGGAGACAGAGTTGACCCAATTAGCTCTGCAGTTTCATGAATGCCATAATCCCATTAGACAATAACCCCCATGATGGCGGAAACTTCTTTTTTGCATGATATTAAGTCAAGGAGTAGACTGTACTGAAAAATCCATGAAATTTCTTCTCCCTATTCCCTTTCTGTAAGTTTCTCCTCTTTCATTTCTTCATGGGATAATAACAGGAGCTATTCTGTTAGTACAGTATAGCCCCACATTTTATTCACTCATGGTATGTCCAGGAAAGAGTCCTTGACCCAAAATGTACCAACAATTCTTTGTCTGGAATTTGGAATTTAGAATAGAGAGACTAGAGATGGGGACTTATTGTAAACTGATTATATAATGTCACCACTCTAGAGCAGAGTTTTACAGCTCCAGTACTACTAACATTTTGGGTCAGATAATTTTGTGTTTTGAGATGTGGGAGATGGCTATCCTGGGCCTGGTAAGATGCTTGCCAGTATCCCTCATCCTTAGCCTCTACCCTCTAGATGCCAGTAACAAACATACAATCAAAAATGCCTCCAGACATAGCCAAGTGCCCCACTGGGCACAAAATCCTCCCCGCTCTTGAGAACCACTGCTGCAGAGAGAGCACCTATGTATGAATTCATGCCATTATGGCTCCAGGACTACCCTGGTTGCTGTTTTTTCCTTTAAATCTATTTGCTCAACCCTTTACAAAATTCACTGAGATGGACACTTCTACATCCTTAAAATAAATTCCTTTAAAAAACATAGCTATCTATAACTGGCTCCATTATAAGAAACCCAAAGAACCATGGTATCATGTGATAGGCGCTCAATAAATAATCTTAGTGTTCAAGTTCATCACACAAAGATCTATTGGAAAGCCAATGAAAAAACAGAAAGTGTAAGGGTCTCGAGTCCCCCAAAGCAGGGGGTCACCCAAGGTCTTACCATCACCCACAAACTGGAGCAGGGCCAGATCTATCTGCCTCTTCCAAGGGGAGCCCTTCTGGAGGGCAATTCCATAACCAGTGGTGGCAAAGATGTACCCACTCCCGATGGTCACCAGCTTGCAGCCTTCGTCCCGCCCAGCCTTGTAATTCAAGACTGCTGCATCATAGATGAAAGCATCCAGTTTCCTGCAATGACAAGAAACCAAGGAGTCACAGGAATGGTGGGGTACCATCTTGGGGCCCAATTCCAAAAGCCCAATACCGCATCACACACTTCGTTTCATGCTGGAGACGGTGACTCATGTCCAGTCCATCCTCTCGTCATAAAGGGATCTATTTTTAATGAGGAGATAAAAGCCAGAACCTTTTCTCTCCAAGTTACAAGAGGCAGCTAAATAAAGACATGAGAATCCTTATGCCCAAGTGAGTAAACAGTTGAGTTTGCTGTTTTGTGAAGTGTTGCCTTTAGCACTCCCAACAGTGGAGAACAGCGGCCTATTTAGAACGGTTGCATCAGAACAAAGTGAACTATTAAGGGGCAGGAGGATTTGGTGGTAGCAGGTGGGAAGGGGAGAGGGACTAAATAAAAACAAGGTTTCTTCTTCCCAAGGGAAACATGCTTACTGTGTATTTATATTATAAAAACAATTACATAATAGTTTCTAGAAACCCAAATAATACAGAAAATATCAAGAATATAATTAAAATTAAAATTGTCCATAATTCTGTAATTCAGAGGCAACCTCTGTTAACACATTGGTGAAAAACCTTCCAAATTTATGCATGTGTAGATACACAAAGTCGTAAACATATAGACCCATCTTTTAAAACAGGGATTGGTGACTTTCCTGTAAGGGAAGATAATACATAGTTTAGGCTTTGTGGGCTATATGGTCTTTGCTGCAACTACTCAACTCTCCTGTTGTAACATGTTATGGCCTAAATTGTGTCCTCCTCCCCAAAATCCATATGTTGAAGTCCTAACCATCAGCATATCATATTGCAGGTGTTATTAGTTAAGATGAGGTCATACTGGAGTAGGGTGGGTACCATAAGGACAGGTGTCCTTATGAAAAAGGGGAAATCTGGCCACAGGAGAATGCTGTGTGAGGGTTGGAGTGATGCTGCCACAAGTCCAGGAACCACCAGAGGCCAGGAGAGAGGCTGGAACAGACCTCTTCCTAGTGCCTTCAGAGGGAGCATGGTCCTGTCAACACCTAGATCTCAGACTCCAAGGCTCCAGGACTATGAGACAAATAATCTTGCTGTTTAACCCTCTCAGTTTGTGGTACATCTTATGGCAGCCTTAGGAACTAACACACAGCATGGAAGCAGCCATAGATAAAACATAAATGAATGAACTCAGCTCTGTTCTAGTAAAAGGCTATTTACAACAGATTGGCCCATGGGCCATTGGTTCCCAACCTTTGTTTTAACCCCCCAAATATGGTTATACCATGCAAACTATTTCACAAATTGCTTTTCTTTCTCATTTCACACATATGAAACACATAGTGAACATGTTTCATATCAATCCATATAGTACTTTTTTGGATACATTTATTTTTATTGAGGTATAACTTATACGTATTAAAGTGTTAGATAAAATTTGATATATGCACACATCCTTAAAATCACCATGTAGGTCAAAGTATAGAACATTTTCATCATCCTAGAAGTTCTGTATGCCCCTCCCAGTCAGCACCCCACAAAAGGCAAGCACCATGTAACCCCCTCAATGGCATCCCTGTGCCTCAGTCATTACCTAGATCCCTTTTAGCAAGTGTGTATATTGTTTCCAATTTTTAAAGTTATTTAAAAAGGCTGGAATTATCACCCTTGAATATGGGGATGAATACTCAATTCTAAAGTAGGTAGGAAAGTGAAATCGGAGATCACTCAACTTCCTGGCACTTTCTCAACTTTACTTCATTTCTTTCTTTAACAAGAAAACATAAAACAATGAAGCATAGAAAAATTAAAGTTGCAGGGAGTGGATGTAAATGCTGCATCCTTTCAGAGACAGCTGCTGAGGACTCCCAAGGGGAACAGAACTATTTGGAAGGTTTACAGCTGCATTCTTCATTCTAACTTTTTGTTTTTATAATGGTTAGAGATGGGGCAAGACTACAAGGTAGTCTCACCAATAGAAAGATCCTGAAGCTTTTATCCAAGGCTGCAGAATTGGTTTCACACTCTGAGAGTATTCAAAGGGGATCAGATCATTGAAGCAGAAGAGGAAGAAAACAGCATTGTCAATGGTGATGGTGAACCAGCAGTGACAAACCAAGAGGAAACAGCCTTTCTGCACAGCAGGCAATACTGAGACCTGTGGACATAAGGGATGGGAGTTTTAAGAGATCGGTTTGTGTGTGATGGTTGTAGGGGGCATGACTGGAGCAGTGGACCAGCAGGTAGAAGAAGAGAGCTGAGTTCTAGTCCAGATTCAGATCATGGTGTGTCCTCAGGAAAGTCACTTCCTTCTTTGTATGGTTGGTGGTCCTGCTGAGAAACTCACCAAGCTTTGGCATCTTATAATGCTGCAAGCTGATAGTCACCTTTTGGCACTCTTCATAGGGAAGTTGAGGCTCTGGACAACACATGTTTTCTGAAGACTTCAGGCCATGGGCAGCATCTGTCCTCTTGATTGAAGTGGGGTGCTTTGCAACATTCCTACTTCACATATCAAAGTTACCACAGAGACCTGAAGAACCTGGGTTATTTTAAGAATTTCTAAGCCTCCCCAACTCTCTTCTCTCAATTTCTCAAGAAATAAACATAAATACACACATATGTGCACAGGTGCATTCAAATGTTAAGACCATATGTTGGTATTCATGGGGTGAAGCTCTTCCCCATGTTGTTAACTCTCCACACGCTGATGCATTTCTGGGATGGCAATCTACTACTGTATCTGGTAACCACAAGAGATGTGTCCAACAATGGTTTAAATCATTAAGTACAGATATCAGCAATCATTGCCATATTTGATGATGAATCTTTTTTTTCAATAAAAGGAAAATATTCTCATTGTTAAACAGAAAAATTAAAAATTGCTGGCACCCTCACAAGTGGGCTTTGTGGCCAAAGTGTTTGAGCAAGCAGTGGACAATATCTGACCTTTGTGGGATGCTGGGAATAAAGGGAGGTTATATAAGTAATATATGTGCAGTGACAGGCACATAACAAATGCTCAAGACACACGGATGCATCCAATCAAATTCAGACTTGACAGTAAAGGGGCTCACAACTCTTTTGCATTCTATGTGACAATCCAGCCCTAAATATTTTATATCTGTTATTTCATGTGAAGTATTCCTTCTAACTATGCATAGATTTACATACTACTGCCATCCCATTGTGAGATGAGAACCTAAGTCACAGAGAGGTAAAGTGACTCTACACGACCACCCAGCTTAGAACTGTCAGAGCAGCATTTGTACTTAACACAGTCTGATACCAAAGGCCACAGAATAACCACTGCCACCATGTAATCCATAAGACTCTTGAAATAAACTAAGGCAGCTCTATTACTTATGAAATTTGGACTGGGGGTTACAGCTATAAATCAAGCTCAATGATATGAAAAAGAAAGCAAGGATGAGACCAGAATAGAGTTTTAAAAGATTTTAGTGGGTTGTTCATGTGTTCCTTTTCCAGCAGATGCATAGTTGTGTAAAGTCTGGAGTTACCCCACAGAAAACATCTCTGGTCCATTTGTTCAGGAGATGTTTGGATGTAGATAGCCATAGCTTCTTGTTGAAGCTAAAAGTAAGGAAGAGCAAAAGACCATCTGAAAATATAGCCCAATTTAGACTAAAAGCACTTGGGGGATTGGAGTTGTGATTGCTGGAGACAGAGGGATATATTAGGCTGCCACATGGTAATTGGAGGCTTTGGGTTTGCAACATCACAGAGATGAAAGGCTGACACTGGGGGAAAGAGGCCCTCAGAACTTGGAGCAGTCAGCTGGATGCATGAGGGCTCACAGGTAAGGAACCCAGTATGATTCTCTGCTCTGTATTTTCTTCTCCTGCTTTTCAAGAGGAAATCATCTTTGTTCCCACCTTCCCAGCTCCTGCTGAGGTCTCATGGCTGTCACTGGCTAAGTGCTTCTCCGACTGAGCAGAGGAGGCTCAAAGATCAGGATCAGAGGATCAGGATCAGATGGGGATAGAGCCCCTACCCAGCCCAATTCTACTCCCTACAGAGGGCCGATCATTTCTCCAAACATTTGTGACAAATGAAACACCACCTGGGCTCCCTAATCTGAGAACTGAAACAGAACTGGAGCCTGAAATGAATGCTGTGTGGGTTTCATGACATACCCATCACCCTGCCCGGCATCACTGAGGCTGTGTGGTGCTGTCACTTCTCCCTGTCACTGGCAGTCCTCAAGGAAAACAAATGATTAAAAATGACAGTAATTCAGAATGAGAGGGGGAAATAAGACAACCTTTCAGCAAATCTGCAACAAAGTAAGGAAGACTGTCACATGTACCCCATGCTACTTTAACCTAGCATCTTCCTGCCCAATTGTTTAACAGCTTTGAAGAGTATCTACAGCTTGCTGGAGTGTGTAGGTCTGATCCTGTTACTTCAGTCATGTTGAAGTAACATGCATGATGTTACTTTCTGATACCTGCATGATGGCCTGAAAGTTCACTCTAGCCCCAAGACTACTTGTGGGCAAATCTGATTCCCCCAACATAAAGGAAGGCCATGGTCCTTTGAGAATGGGAACTTGAATTGTCAAGTGGCTTGATATTTCCTAATCAAAAGTTTCTGATTTTAGCTCTTCATCTCCTTATACATGTTTTCAGATGCTCTCTGGGGGTCTCAGAATATTTAAAGCCTAATTATATAGTTAAAGTTAATTATTCATTCATTAACATCCAAGAAGCCTTTAAGAAGACATTGACTTGTTCTGATGAATTAATGAAACCTCCGTGTGTGTGCGCGCATGTGTGTGTATGTGTGTGTGTGTAGTGGAGGTCTAAAGTGTTACCGAAAGTTAAACATCTCTTTGATGACAACTGAATGTCATTTTTTTAGGTTATATCAAAGCTTTTCTAGGTAGAGAAATACATCACCCAGCAATTTAGGCCAGTCAGCATGTCTAGGCCACTGGGGAACAGTGGGTGGGGTTCAGATCCACCTCTGTTGGCTCTATGAATGAGGCCTAATTCTGAGACCTCTTGGAGTTTCTACTTGTTCATCTTTTGTTCATCTGTGAGATGGTGAAATAGTAGCTCTCACAGGACTGGCTGCTGGACAGATGAAAATGGAAATGAAGGTATTCTGTAAATTGCAGATTTGGGTGCAAATCCAGGAGATCGTTGAGGCCTTCAATGAAGATCAGTGGGGACTTCATTGGGCAGAGAAGCAATGGTGATTTAGACCATCATCAAGCACCCAGGGCTATTTGTGGGTGATGGGCTTCGGTTGGCCCAAGAAGCGGTACCACTAAGGCATGACAACTTTTGCAAGTGCTGGCTTAGGCAAGAGATATTCAAATGTACAGAAACTAAAACTGCAATCAGCACAGGATAGTCTAAAACTGGCTTTAGGAAAGTGGCTTAGAATCACATTTTGACTCTAAGTTTATGAATACAAAGTTTAATGCATTTTCAATAAGGAAGCATTTTTCAGAGCAAAATCCATTAAGCTAATTTAATTCCTAGATTGATGTCTTACATAGCATAGTAAATTGTTTCCATTTTCTTTTGGAAACTATTTTCACTGCAATCAATTCTTTAGTGTTTAAATTATAAGGCTTTGATTCATTGATTGGCATTTGAACCATAACAAATTCTACTGATTTATAACTTCTGCTATTTTGACTTTTCTTTCGTGATTATTATTTCCATCGAGTCCTATGCTCCTGGGTCAAAACTGTGCAGAGATCCAAAACTGGCCAAGAAAATTTGAGTCATCTACGGATTTTTAGGCAATAACAAATTTCATCCCATGTGCTTTTAGCTGTTGTGAGTTTAATTTGTGTTAATTATTTCTACCAGTAATGGTCTCTGTGAATTGGGTAAAAAAACAGACTAATGGCTGATATTTATTTTTTAACTGAGAAAATTCTGAGCAATTTTGTAAGACAGAGAGAGAGAGCTGTAGAGGCCGAGGGAGGAAACTACGGAGGGAGAGAGAGAGGGAGGGAATGTTACAGATGGAGGCAGGCACTGAGTAAAACAGAAAGACAGTGAGAGAGAAAGAGAGATAAAAGGAAAAGAACAAGAAAGAGATGAGGAAAAGAGATAGTAATAGAGAGGGAGAGAATAAGAAAGAGATGGACTTACATGGAGAGAAACAAAGAGAGGGAGAGGGAGAGGGGGGATAGAGAGAAGAGAGGGAGAGAGAAGAAGTGAGGGAGAGCAAACACTAGAGATGGGGTGCACACACCTTGCCTGTTGACTAATAACTTGGAAAACAGGGAAGAGTTAAATGATACAGCAAACTCCTGCTTTGTTCCTGTTCAATTTAATATTAGACCCAAATTGGCCATGTCCAAAAAGTTGATAGATCATGTAATGCAGTCTTTTAATTTTTCAGACAAGGAAACTGAGGCCCAGAGATCTCTTGTCCAAGGCATCCCACAGTCAGTGATCCCAGAACAGTCTGCTACTTGCTACAGCAATGCGCCTTTGGGTGTCCCTGAAGAGCTTCCCAAACCCAAAGGCAAGTCCTCAGGTGAGATGTGGGGTCAAAGGAACAAGATATGGGATGGTGGGAAAATCTGTATACTCTTCTAAGCCTTGATTTCCCCATGTGACTAGAAGGAAAACAATCTCCCCACATGGTTGTATACCAGTTGAAGGAATTTGCTATAAATTTGTTACGAATTTGCTATTAACTTGCTTGGTGAATTTTAAAGCATTATGTAAATGCTATTATTTCTTCACACTACAACTTATGTTCTGCCATAGGAAAAATATCGATCCCTTCTATAATACAAGTATTTTATAGAGTTCCTTAGAATATACTCTTCAAGCATTTGGGATAAGAGCTGACCATTTACTGCAAATTTCAATGTGCATAGTATATAATACAAAATGCTCAAAAATGTTTTCTTTGTGCAGACTTTTCTTAAATGTTTACTATGGGGCACATACTGTGCTCTTTGCCTGTATATTGCATTTAATCCATACAATGGACTCCCACAAGGAGGAACTAAAATTAGCACCATTTTATAAAAGGGAAAACTGGGGTTTAAGAGGTTAATTAACTTGCCCAAGGTCCTACAGCTGGACATTAGAGAGGAAATTCAAATCCAAGATGCTTAGCTTTTAAACTTCACATTGTCCTGGTAGTGATAAATGCTGCTGCTGAACCTGTCACACACCAGGACTACAGGACAGGGAATCCCATAGGCCAGAAAACATGAACATGAAAGAGATGTTAGGTGAATATGGTAAGTGTTCAAAGTCATGAAAGGCAAGGACTTACATCCAAGATTACTCTATCCTGCAAAGCTTTCATTTAGAATGGAAGGGCAGATAAAGTGCTTCCCAGATAAGGTCAAGTTAAAGGAAATCATCATCACCAAGCCCTTACTATAGGAAATATTAAAGGGATTTATCTAAGAAAAAGATAAAAAATATGAACAGTAAAATGTCAACAAACTCACAACTATCAACAACTGAACCTAAAAAAAAACAACAAAACAAACTAAGCAAACAACTAGAACAGGAACAGATTCACAGAAATAGAGACCACATGGAGGGTTATCAATGGGGGGAGAGGGGGATAATAGGGGAAAAGATACAGAGAATAAGAAGCATAAATGGTAGGTATAAAATAGACAGGGGAAGGTTAAGAATAGTATAGGAAATGGAGAAGCCAACGAACTTATATGTACGACCCATGGACAAGAACTAAGGTGGGGGAATGATGGTGGGTGGGGGTGGCACTACAGGACAAAAGGGAATAAAGGGGAGAAAAAATGGGACAACTATGATGACATAATGAATAAAATATATTAAAAATAAATAAATAAAAATAAGATGATGGAAAAAGAATCAATGTTTGATAAAACCCGTATTATGTGTCAGATATAGTGCCAGGTACTTTTCCTAAGTCAAGTCTCTTCTCAAAGGAGTTCCAGAAGGCTGGATCAGAGAGGTTATTTAATTTGCCAGAGGTCACACAGTAGTTATCAGAGCCAGTGTAGGAAGCCAGGCATTTATCACTCCAATGTTCTGCACCAGAAAGTCACTCAGAAAATAAGTCAATTAATCTATCAATTGGCTAAGACTAAAGTTTTCAAGACAGTATGAATACTTAGACCTAGAAAATCTACTTTTTGTGATCATTCCTGCAGAACTACTCATGAAAGCGCACAGAGGACTCATCAAGATTTTTAACACAACCACCTGATTAATATCCCCCAGAGGGAAATGGTTAAATAGATTGTGATGCATGGGTACCATGGAATTGTTCCAGCAGCCAGAGAAAATGAAGAAAAAGACACCTACAGATATGGAAGGCTCTTTAAAACATATGATTAATTGAAAACCAAACTGTGACATATTGCATAGTTTAACAGCATCCCATAGAATGGAATTTTATAATTATGTGTAGACATATAAATATGTGCAAATGCCCAACAAAAGTGTAGGAGAAATGGTATGAAATTAAACAGAGAGCAGTGCTTATCTGGTGGTGGGGTGGTCTGAGATTGGAACATGGTCACAGAGATGCCTATATATTTGTAATTTTTATTTTTTATACTGAGAATATATTTTTAATGAGAAGCAATATATCACCATGGTTAAGGGCACAGATGCTAGAGCCAGTTCAAATCCCAACTCTGAAGCTGACCATCACTCGCCCAGACAAGTGACTTAACCTCTCTGCATGACAGTTTTTCTATGTATACAATGGAGCTGTTGGGTGTCCCAACCTAAGGGGCCACTGTGAAAACTAGTGAGGAATTACAGATAAAGTGCTTGTAACAGTGCCTGGCACAGAATGAGGTTCACCAAACAACTGAGATTAAGAGTCTGGGAAGGAGAAGGCACAGAAACCCAGCCAGCACAATCATCATATCACTTGATGGTGGAGGTCACTACATGAGAGCCCATGTTGCATACCTGCGCACTGAGCATCAGGTGGACATGGTTTCACTCCTAGAAGCACCCACTTGGTAGAGCAGTGAGCGCTGAGGGCTCATCCCACACCCATACACCAGAGGAGAGCTCACTCTATCTGTGCTGAGGTAGGACATCTGTCAGAAGATGGTGTTGGGAAAACCACACTGTTACCCAGGTGACTGCTGTGGGTTGAGGTGTCCCCTGAAAACCTCAGAACATGACCTTATTTAGAAATTGGGTTTTTGAGTGTTTAACAGTTAAGGATCTCAAAATGAAATCCTTGGAAGGGCCCTAAATCCAATGACTTAGAAGAAGATTCTTTTATAAGAAGAGGAGACATGCAGGGGAGAAGGCCATACAGAAATGAAGGCAGAGGCTGGAATGATGCAGCCACAAGCTAAGAAGTGCCCGGAGTCCACGGAGACCCTGGAAGCTAAAACCAGGCACGAAAGGATCCTCCCCTGGAGACTCCAGTGGGAGCATGGCCTTGCAGCACCTTGAGTTTGGACTTCTGGTGTCCAGAACAGCAAGAAAATAAATTTCTATTGCTTTAAACCCCCAAGATTTTTGTAACTTGTTATGGAAGCCACAGGAAACTACCTCAGGTGGGTAACCTGATGGGGTGGTACCTGAGTTTTTATCACTCCTCCACCTGCATTTTTCTCAATGGAAGGAGACAGGAGTTGCTAGCATAGGTACAGCTTTTCAGGGTTGGCCCCCACACTTACCAGGGTCTGTAAAGAGTGTCTTCCAACATGTGTGGAGGCCTCCATGGTCTTAGCGATCCCAGCCCCAGAAAAACTCATTTCTCACTCTGCTGCTAGACCAAGACATTGGAAGAGGTATGCAAGCTGATGCTTTAATACCTCCACCATTTTAGCCCCAGGTCAGTGGGAACCTGTTTATAATGTTCACAGTGGAGAAAGAAAGCACAGTACTGAGGTTTTCTGAATCTGAACTGCTGGTGGGCAAAAGCATCCACTTCCCTGGTTCTAGTTCCATCACCTCATAAGGAAGGGGTCCAGGCCCTCCCAGGATGGATCACTTGTCAGCACAAGCAGAGTCAGCACATCAGGGAAGAAAGAGAGGTCAGGGTGAGTTTGAATGACGGCTTTGCCACTGGCTTATCCTTCAGACAACTTGCTCCTGTTCCTTGAGTCTCAGTTTCCTCTTCTGTAAAATGGGAAGAATGCCTATTTGGCAAACTGGGTCAAGATGAAATGAGATCATATATTTGAAGCCCTCTGAAATGTCAGCAATCAAAGAAGAGGCCATCCCTAAGGAGATGGAATCTCCAAGGAGCTCCTGCTTCTTCAGTCTCACCAGGAGGAACTTCCTAACCAGGTGTATCCCACTATAAGGAATACATACTTCTTTTGGTTTATTTTCATCTGTGAGTTCACTTCTTTTCTCTATCTCAGTGGAAGAAGAAATATTACCCCTTTTTAAAGCAGTTTAAGGCTTTCAATGAAAAAAGAGACATTTTAAAGTATGAACAAAATTGGCAGGCAATTAGAAACAGGCTAACTGTATAATTGTATGGGAATATTCATACTTATTATTTTATGATATGACTCCAAGCATGGGCTCTGGGGCAAGTATGACCTCAACCAAGCTATTGAATCTCTCGGTGCCTATTTTCTTCATTGTAAATGGGCATCATGACAATCATTGTCTCATAGGGTTGTTATGAGGTTTAAAAAGATAGTGCAGGCAGTGCATTTAGAACAAACAGTACCTGGCACATATGTAAGCTCCCAATAAATGTTATCTGTTTATTAGAAACACCACACCTTGATTAGCCCTAGCCAGGTTGCTCAGTTGGTTGGAGCATTGTCCAGTGCACCAAAAGGTTATGGATTGATCTGCGGTTAGGGCACATACCAGGGTTGCAGGTTTGATCCCTGGTTGGAGCGCATACGGGAGGTGGCCAGGAGTTGTTTCTCTCTCCCATCAAGAAATGTGTCACTCAGTTCCCCAAACAACTGAGGTAGCTTATTCAAATTGCAGTATAATAAGGTTTAAACATATGGATAAAGCAATTAGAGTTCAGTAAAATCAAGGCAGAATGGTATCGAAGGCCTTAGGTAAAGTCTGGAAGCAGATATTCAGGATGTAAGCTCTTCACAGTTGCTAACAGAGGATCATAAATTAAGCTCTGAATTATGTAGCAGCCAAAGCAAAAGGAAAACTGCAAGTGGTTTCAGGAATTGTGTTGTTCACAAGATAAAAGCATGCCTTTATAGTGAAGAAAAACAATGCTGTGCACAGCACAGAAGTCTGAGAAATGCTGTAGGATGACATTCTCAGCAAATTGGTTTGCAATAATGGTATCAGCAAGCTTGCAAAAAATGACTATTTCTTGTAGGGCTCTCCAACGCCAGTCAAGGTATGATGAAAATGCAAAGCAGTAAAGTTAATTAAAATTCTCTAGCTCAACCTAGTAATTAAATGTGAAAACTGTCCAACAAATTGGTATAGATTTAACTAAGAAAAGCAAACACAGACTTACACGCAAACTGATCCAATGTGTGTAAACATGTGGACAAATGCCCAAAGAAAATGTAGGAAGAAATGAAGAATTATGTTCAGAAGAAATACTTTTCCTGATTATTAGAAGTAATACTTCTGTTGCAGAAAATTTGTTAAATACCATGTAAAAAGATACGAAAAAGACCATAATCCTAATCATCTAGCAAGACCTCTGAGAACATTTTGCTGTATTTGATTTTAGTCTCCTTTCTTCCACTCTCTCTTTCCTTCTCACTCCATCTTTGAATTTACAGAATTAGGATCTCACTTCATCTAATTTTCCCCTGACTTTTACTATATTTAATACTTTATGGGTGGCCTTGAAATTCTGTTACTATAGTTTTAATAGGTCTTAACAAGAAATAATTCCAAGTACAAAAGAAAACCTGATGTCTGTGCTTTCCTGAGCTTCTATGATGGAAAAAATTCCTAAGTCTATGATGTGGTAGCAATTATTTTTGAGCTTTATTTGCAGTGTGGGGGTGGATCCCAGAAACCAGGTCATTGTCGATCTGATTTTCTCTGGAGAAGATGCTATTCCATTTAGGAGAACAGCTCACTGAACCCTGATGTCTATGTCTGCTTTTGAACTCAGCAGCTGAAAATGAACCCTCTGAGTTTAATTCTGCTTGAATGACAAACTATAGCTAATAAAACCTGTTCAAATGACATAATTTGCTCTGTATAGCAACTAAACTTCATGAGGATCCTTTTACCTTCCTGGTCTACCTTTGCCTTTGAAATTTCTACATCCCTGGATCAGTTTCATTTGAGGATGGAAATGAGGATGCTGTGATCTTGTCAACTGCCAGGTCATCAATTAATAAATATATATTATGTAATATATGCATATTATATATAATATTAAGTATGCATATATGATTATAACAAATATAAATCCCTAAACTCTAATCTCACATATCCAATTGTCTATAGGCATTGCCAAGTGACAAGGCAAGCCTAACTCCTATACTTAATAATGCCATGATGTAGTTGCTCAGTTAAATAGCCTATTGGGTTATGAGTTAACCTTGGGGAGTTTAGATTCTTCACCTCTTAAAGAAGATAACAATGGTACTCAGCTCATGGGAGTGTTGTGATCATAGGAGGGTTTGAAGATTAAATGAGATCATTCGTGTGAACTGCTCAGGGTTTCATGTCACAGATTGTTAGGTTTCAATAAATGCAGAGGTAATATGGAAATATGAAGATATTCTCCCAAAGGCACTTCCAACTTAGCATGACCAAACCTAAACTCATGTACCCCTATGCCTCCACTTCTCCTAAACTTCCCTTCCTTTCTTGTTCGATCCATGCCAGAGAGAAAACCACTTCTCAAGGTTCAACTAATAAACCTCTCAAAGCCCAGACACTACTTGTATTAGAGTCACTAGAAGTGCTACTAAAGACATAGACTCCTGAACCCCACAGGCTTTCAGGATCTGTGCTCTCAAACAGGGGTTTAATGTGCACCTTTTCTATGGAGACAGTTCTGACACTTGCAGGTAAAATGACCAATCCCTTTATTTATTTGTTTGTTTATGATTTTAATTGTTGTTCAAGTACAGTTTTCTGCCTTTTACTCCCAGCCCAGCCCACCCCCCAGCCCTCCCCATCTCCCTCCCATTTCCAACCCCCCCCCTTGTTTTTGTCCACGCGTCTTTCATACTTGTTCCTATAAACCCTTCCCCTTTTCCCCTGAAATTCCCTCCCCCTTCTTTTATTTTTATGGACACAATTTGAACCTTGCAAAAATAATGTTTATTGGTGATAAGGCAACTTTGCTTTCTAATTCTTTTCCCAAACTACTCAGGTAAAGGAAGCCAAAGATACTTATCTGTTTCCCCAACTTTGTTGAGCTGGAAATAAAATCAGATAGGGAACTAGGGTGCCAGAGGGCTAAAGTTTGATGCTTCTAAAATAAATTGAGACTTTTTTCAGAAATTTTAATACACATAAGTGTACATAAAATCAGTTAAAGTAAAAAATCATCCCACTGTGTCTTGAAACATGAGGCTCCTTGGAGTCCTAGGGATGTTGATAGTTTCATTTAAATCTGGCATAAGCGCTATGCTTGCAGTTTTGCCCACTTGCCAAAACTTCTTGGAGAACATTGGCTCCTGATGACTGAGCATTTGTAAATCTAAATCTGTCTCCGCTCATTTCAGCTTCAGTTCACTCTTCTAGAGCAGATGTTCTAAAATCTGATTAGCACACAGAAGAACCAACTGAAGAGCTTGTGAACTGAAAGCATGCAGATTCCCAGGCCCTGCCCCAGAAGACCTGTTTCTATTGGCTACTGGGGTTCAGGACAAACATTTTTATTTGCACCCCACTGGTTCAGACAGACTCAGGGCAGGATTGGAGAAACACTGGTCTAGAAACCTGGGGTCACAAACAGCTCATGCACATTTGGTTCTATTTCTAAAAAATCCTATTTCTGTCAGTGTTTGCACATCAAATCTTATTTCCTCACTGATTTACACAATAATTTCTGGATGCTTTATCTCTGTTTATTGTAAATTTCAATTTACAATGAAACTGAACAACTTAGTTTCAAGTTTCTTGCTGCCTATGCTCTTCTTAAAGCAATTTTAGATCCCAGAGATAAGCATTTGTTTGATTTAATCTTTTTAGGCTGTCTCAATAAAATGTATTTATTGAACCACTTTAGAACAGTACTTCTAAAATTTTAGCATGAATCAAAATCACCTGGAGCAGGGGGGTAAGGGATGCTTGTTCAAATGTGGATTTATAGGCTCCCTCACTGGAGGGAAGGTTCTGTGTTGGGCCCAAATACTTTGACGAGTGATTTAGGTAGGGTTAGTCCATGGGCCAGGTTTGGAGATGCCCAGCTTTCAAGCCTTTTCGAAATCCTTTGGGCAAAACTGACAGCCATTTATATACATAGTATTGTAGTAGGCAGTTAGATAGACATGAGCAGAGCAAGGGCGATGGACCAGGTACAGAAGGTCACCAGGGCAGAAAGCCCGGGATGTCTAGCAACACGCAAAACTGGGAAAATAAAGACCTTGCTCCAGGGTAACCTTTCCTCCCCTACCACATCACTGGTCAGCAGTTTAAATCCCTTGACCTTTCCTCTCTAGAGATAACATCTGGACCTCAGTTGTATTTCTGCCCCAGGCCCAGAAAAGCAACAAAACCAGACAATTGAATCCTTGGCTGCCTCAGGATCAGCTGTATTGATTAATGACATCTCTTCTATAGCACTGACCAATCAGTGGAGACTGGGACCCTGAAAAGACACTCCTAGAAAGCTAATAAGCATTGTACTGAAATCCTCCCCTGGGACATCCCCTAAAATCTCCACACTGAAAACACCTTAGGACAGAGGACCCCGGGTGCTCTCCCTCTGGGAGCATGGCCATGCCTTTCCCCTCCCTCTCCCGTCTTATACCCACAGGCACACTTTCCTTGCCTCTTTCTTTCTCCTAGGCTCCAAGGGCCTTTTTCTTTTCCTCTGTAACTTATTCCTGAGCCCATTTCTTCTGCTCACTTCTACATCTATGAATTCCTAAATAAAGTCTCTTTTAACATTTTCAGTCCTTGCTCTCAATTCTTTCCTATCTAGAACACAAGTACCGAGAGGTTGCTGAACGAGGACTGTCCGGTCTGACCCCATGGGTCTAACACCTGGTGTCATTCTCACCACCACCAACAGTATGTCTCGATTTCGAATTTTGGAACGTTTTAAATACATGTTCAAGTGTTCAACACAAACAAAAGAATCTCAAAACTATTTTTACAGATCAGAGATTCCATTCCTTTCATTATTTGGGTGGGGAAACTGAGGTTCAAAGAGGTCCAAGGCCACAGCTTGCTAATAGAGCCAAGACTCAAACCAAACTGGGACTCTCATTCAACCATAATCCAAAGCCCCTCTTGTGTTCCAGACTCTTACAGGCTCTTGCAATCTATAAAGAAGCCTTCCCACCTTACTGACACTGGTGATTATGTATGTACCTTGATGGGCAGCAGATGACTGTTGCTGAGATTTGTAGGTGAAGGGCTGGGATGCAACAGACAAGCTAGGTGCTCTGGGTCGTCTAAGTCAAGGCTCACTGGATTTTGGGCCTACTACGACTGGATCCAGTGCCCCTTTGGGACACTACACAAATGTTCATCAAGACTTGAAGAGACAGATGAATTTGTGCTGTATCCCCACAATGAAATTCTATACAGCTTTGAGAATGAGAGAACTGGAATATGCAACCATCTCATAAACAAAATGTTGAAAAAGAAAATAGCTGAAAAAAAAAAAACCCAGATGGTATGTTTTCACTTATATGTTGGAATAGCAGGCAAAGAGAATCTACTTTGGAAGAGAGGATAGTCCACACAAAATAGTGACTGGAAGAGGCTGTGGTGGTAGGGGGTAAGTTCTGGCAATTTGGTGAAGTCTTGTTAATTGACCTTGAGGATCAGTTTGTACAAAGTCATCAAAGTCATCAGTCATCAGTATATTGAGTATACTCAATATTTACATATTTTCTGCATTTTTTAGCTTTATAAAACATTTTGAAAAACCATTGGAAGCCAGAATGAGCAGTGTGTCAATGAGGTTTGGATAAGGAATGGACTCACCATCTAAATAAATACTGTTCTAGCCCCTGCCAAGATAACAAAGAGATTCCAGAGACTGAAAGGACAAACTGCTATTAGCCAAAGCTCCTGGGAAATTAAGCAGAGACCTGGGTTTGGTGGTTTAGAGGAGGCCCTCTGGGGACCCCCTGACACAAAGGAGTTTGGAGGCCTTTGCATTGGGCCTGCAGAAACAGCCCAGAGGACAAGGCTGTGGATTCAGGAGAATGAACTATAGTAACATTTTGCTTGCCAGGAATTCCTGGTGATTTGGACAATACATGTAAGTTAATTTTCTGGATAAGTAAAACATTCCTCATTAAACAATTCCTTCATTTAAAGCAGGATCATTTTTAATGAAATCCTTTCAAAAATGCATTTCACACATCCCTGAGATTTTGGTTAAGTCCACGGAATAGAATTTAACCTTTACACCAAATTGCAACACTAACAATTAGTCCCTCTCTTTACACCAGGCAATTTCTAAAATGATTTCCTGCACATTTTCTCATGAAACCCCTGTGAATTAGTTCTTAGTATTATTCTCATTTTATATATGGGATTGAGAGCATTAAAACACTGTCCAAGTTCATACAGCAAGTAACAGAAAGGGAGAAGGAGATGCATATGTATTCTAGCTTCACAGCCTGAACGAACCACTGTGCTTTCATCTGATGCGGACACCAGCCCCGCAGTGTCCGAGTCATTATGGATGAAATGAAGCATTCACACGGACTACCGAATATGGTGGAGGAAAAGGGACAGCATGGCTTTTCTCTCAAGGGGAGCAAAAGCAGCAGCCTCCGCAACGACAGGCCTTTATTGGGTTTCTCAGCACATTTCCTGATGGTCCTCATCTACTGTGCACAGGTTTGCTTTAGGGGGTTACCTTTTACAGACAACAAAGGAGCCCATGCCGCTAATCACATCACAGAAGAGGGATATTTGCAAATGAAAAGGCAAAAGTGTTTGGACCGGTTACACTGGTCCTAGGAAGGTTTAGTATGGATTTTAGAAAGTTATACTGCAGTAAATGTTTGCCCCTGGGGCTGGGCCCATGCCACACAGAATGGTCTCCTACAGTCTTCTCTTTCCAGCTTCAGTTATTTTGCATATGCTACTGCAATGCCACAGGTACTCAAGAATGTTAGGTATAACTGTACAGAGATCGAGTTCTCATTGCTTTTCTCTCCATATTGCCTTTCTCCTTTATCAAAGTTATACTGTTTGTTTTCACATAAAACTATACCCCCAAACTCCTACCTAAAAATTGGCTAAAAATCTATAGCACTGTGTTTTCACCACTTTAAATAAACTCTCAATCTTCTTAGATCTTTCTGATAAAAAAAAGAAAGAAACAACAGGCCCAAAATGGAGTTGCTTATGCCAAGCCCAACATCAGCAAACCAAGACTTGATTGCAGTTTCAGCTTCTCCCCAGGAATGTGACCTTTAACCAGTCAATCTGGAATTACCTGGTCAGCACTAGTGAGGTAATCTGCCTGCCTACATGCCCCTCCCCAGAGGATAGTGATCTGGCCTGAAATGGTCCACTCTTTGCTAGAAACTGCTTTTCCTGCCCTCTCCTGCCTATAAAAACCTTCCATTTTGTATAGATCCACAGAACTCCTTTTTAGTTGCTATATGGGATGCTGCCCATTTAATGAATCATTGGATAAAGTCAATTAGGTCTTCAAATGAACAGTGGGGGTTCAGAATGAATCACCCCAAGATGTCCCACTTTGGGATACAGATTATTTTGAGCTGAAAACAATTGAGGCCCAGAAGGCTCAGGATGAAACTTTGTCCCCTGCCCTACTTAACTTGCCCCAAAGAATTTAAGATAGAGAACCTGCTCTAAAAAGGGAGACATCATCATAGGTAACTACAGTTTAATATGAACTTGGTGCAGTAGACAAAGGGGAACCTACCAAAGCCCATCTGGTCAAAGTCCTTCTTACCTGTGTTCCACTGTTTCAAAATGGCCCAGCACACATTTGTTTACTAAACATTAACTTTTTGTAAATTGTCTTACTTCGTTTTGAAGTCCTGGACCCCTACTCACTACTCCTTAGTCCAGAACGACACATATACTTCACTTTGCCTCACTGTCTTTGGAATTCTCATACTTATGTGAATTTCCTGTGCACTATGTACTCAACTTGATTTTCTCCTCTTAATCTGCCTTATGTCATTTTAATTATTCTCTCAGCCAGAAGAGCTCAGTTGAATTTTGTTGTTTTAACATTTCTATTTGGGTAAAATAGCCCACGGAGTTGGACCAACTTCTTTATCAGTTTAAGAAACCCACTGGTTCTCTGCACTTCACAGTGTCCTGGGTTTGCTTTTCCTTAACACAACTCAGAAGGAAACCTGTGATGCTCATCAGGTGGACAAAAGCGGCCCCTAACTGGGGTCCATCTTGACTGCATAGCTCTCAATGGGTCAGATAAGCACCAACACATGCAGAGAGTCATTTTCTGTAAGGTTTATCAGCTGGAAGGCCTGAAGAGAAAAAGAAACCAACATCCTTACCCTGTTTTCAAGCTGACCAAGGCGTCCTCTACTCCCTTCTGATTAAATTTGGTCATGTACTGATGCATGTAGGGGTAGTTATTCCGAATGTTTCTTTCGGTACTGCCGTTAGGCACCGTGCCAAATCGAAAAGGTGGGGAATAGTCATGAGGTCTCTGAAACTGGAGAGAGAGAGACAGAGACAGACAGAGAGAAAGAAAAAAAGGAGAAAGAGGAGGAGGAGGAAAAGGAAAAGAAGTCAGCCATCACTTTGCCTTGTGTGAGTTAAACATATGCATGCATTAACACAGCAAAAACACAATCATTTTTGTGCTTCTTAATCACATCTTCCACTGGTTTGTGAGCTCCAGTGTCTTCTTGTTCCATACTATTCCCGAGTACATACTGGCTGAATATGCAAAAGGTACCTGTTGGACTGAATTTTTTCATGCCATTATAGACAGTAGCCTAGTGGTAGGCACTGGGGAACTGGAAGAGCTCAAGAAATGGCTGGTTGAGCAGGAATGAAGTTATTTTAGTACTGTTAATTTATCCATCTTATGATGAAATCTATGATCCTCACCAGTCACTCTCTTGTGTCAACTCCATTTACAATGACTTCACCTCATCCAGAAAATGAGGAAGGGAAGCAGAATTTGCCACCCCAAAATATGTTTCTTTACATAAGGATTATTTGGGGGTGGTTACTTTTAAGAAACAGTGGACACAGGTGTAGCTCTGAAAATCAAGTCAAAGTTAACTCTTTTGTGAGAGATATTTACATTTATAAGGAGAATCTCTATTTGTAAGGGCATCTTTCTCTCTGTACCAGGAAGAGGAAGATGACTAAATCTCTTATACCCCTTACAGGTGGAGAAGGCAACTGATTTAAGTCTGCATAAAAAACAAACCCTTGTTAACTGTGCTTTTCCTGGTAACCTCCCATAATTTGCCTCCCCACATCATCTTTTGTCTTTAGCTGGAGATGGTATTCAAGGTCATGGCTTGGGCTATTTAAGGGAGTTACTCAGTTTTCTTGGGTATCTCCCCTGCATACAGATGTTATGCTTGGTATTAAATTTGTTTGCTTTTCTCTTGTTAATCTGCCTTTTATTATGAGAGAGAGGCAGTTCTCAGCCTAAAACATAGAAGGGTAGAAGGAAAATTATTTTTTCCCCTATAATGACTATATGTTGCCATCGATTCATCCTTTACCCACTCATTCCTCCATACATGTGATACACTCATTGGAGGCCTAACATACTCCAGGCATGTCAGGCTCATGAAGATCTGTTGAGCTGATGTCCCTACTAAGCATTAGCTTCCTGGGGGTGTACGTGTTGTGTAGTGTCCTCCAGCCTTCATGAAAGCTCATTATCCATGCTCCACTAGTCTTCCATGATTGGCTGATACTATCCATTCACAGCTTCAGTGTTTGGGGGCAACCTAACCAGATGATGAGTCAAGAGAACTGGGCCTGAGTCCCCAAAACACAATGAAAATCTGGAGGCAACATAGGCCTATGGCTGTGAGTCTGAGCTCAGGTTCACAAGTTGCAAAAATCAGGTTTTATCACTTACAGACTGTGGGACCTTAGATACGTCACTTCACTTCACCCTGCCTCCATTTATTGTCCACCTGCAGGGTGGGAAACATATCAGTACTTCTCCTGTGGGGTCAATAGGAAGATCTAAAATTATAACATTTGTCAAGTAATTAGAATAGTGCCTGAGACAGAGTAAGCACTATTGTTATTTTTAATTTTTACTGTCATTATTGGCAAAAAAAGGACTTGGGCCTCAATTTTCTAAGAAATATATAATTCTGAAACTTGAAAGTGATGAATATAAGACCATAAGCTAAGGTCTGAACTCCATTGTTCCTCAGAGACTGTACTAATAATCCCTCCTCTTAGAGACAAGGACCTTGAGACCCAGGGAGGGAAAGGACCCTTAGCAGTTCCATGGTGGAACCAGGACTAGAATGCACAGGTCCCTCAGACTTCCAGGCCAGCATGTCCTCCATGGAACTGAGAACTGCTGGAGAAAGCATGCAAATTTACCCAAGAGTCGGACCAACCAGAAACACTATTTTTTCCCAGACTTCATTTCACTGTTAATTAAAATTTCCAGTTGAAAACCATTTCCCCTAAATTAGGCATGCTGCTGCCTAATAAGCTGCCACAACAGCATTGGAGGGAAGCTGCCATACATTGTCCAAAGGAGATCTTCCTGCTTGGTGCCTTGGCTGGGAGTGTGTGTATGTGTCAACAGCAAAATGCACTCACTCCAGCAAGCAGCTCCTCAACTCATCACTGAAAGAGTAGAAGGCCTGAGCCCAGGCTCATCTACATGGCAGCTGCCTGCTCTGGGAGACAGAAGCAACAGTGCTGTTCATAAATCTACATGTTGTAGCAGCAGGTCCCAATCTCCGGAGATATCCAGTGATAGCCAATTTGACGAACTGCGTTCCACTTCACTCCCCATCTGTTGCAGGGGAACTGAGTATGTCTTTTATATTCTCTTTCTTCCCTGCCTCTGGTTTGCACAGCAACATGCAGATAATCAGCCTCTGGGATGAATTTCCATAACCCTCTGGCCTTGATTGTACCATCTCCCACACAAGATTCAGCCCAGACCAAGATCCAGGAACCTTTCTCACCAGACTAAAGGCTGTCAAACTTTTTACAGCATGGCTCACAATACATTTCCCATTGCCACCTTGTATACACACACACACACACACACACACACACACACACACACACGCCACTTCACAGTACTCACTCTTTCTAAGTGTGATATACTTGACAGCATCCTTTATGTTCTGGGGTTTCTGAATGGTCACAACCCTTAAATTAATTTCATGGCTCACTAAAGAGTCAACATCTAGTGTGAAAAATAGGGGCAAGCATGACTCATCTCCTGAGTCCCAGGCATTTGCATCAAGGACACGCTGTTTCTAGCAGGAATGATTTCTACTGCAGCTTTCTCTCAGAGAGATTCATGGGCTAGCAGGAAGACACAAATGTGGGCTTCAGCAAAGGAAGGGGTGATGCAGAGGTTTTCATTGCCAGTGGGACCAGAGAGCCATCTAATCACAGTGCCCAGAGTCAGCGAAACTCCTCACAGTTTCTCTTTCTCAAGGCTGCCCTCACGGTTCACATTAACTGGCTTCACCTTAACTTGGCTTTGAGTGTTTAGCTCCATTTGTCACTTAGGAATGCAGTCATTTTGAGTAGCTGCTTAAGTTCTCCAAGCCTCAGTTCCTCTGTCTGTAAATTGGGGATTGCCTTTGCAGTTAATCACCAAATGCTTGAAAGACTTCCTGGCCTCTGCATGCTTGATATACATCACACCATCACCTGTTGTTGCCCAGAGTGACTTTAGCCAAATAATTGAGCCAGTTTCCTTCCAATGTGGAGAAGAGAGGATTAGAGGGTTATAGTCTAATTTTTTCCCATCTCATCTGTGGTCAGGTCTGAAAGTCATCCAAGTGAAGAAGATATGGCAAGCACTTTATGATGGAGGAAGTAGAGATGCAGTTCTGGGAAATAAATTGTTTAGGAAAAATGTGGCCATTGACCACGACATTTCTTTGTTCCTCTCGTGAACCAAAGCTATGCATTTATTAAAAATATCTATTTGTCTTCCGTGGCTGTAAATTAGCAGCCCTGGCAATCAGAGCCCCTATTTCTAGTACTGTCTTCTCCCATTGGTGAAGCTCTCCATGCTCCTGCTGTCAGCATCAGACAACTATGACCCTTCAGGGTCAGGGGAGGCTCAGAGGCCTCCATTTATTTAGTAAATCTGGTGGGCCAGGACCACAGGCAGTATAACTGCAGTACCCAGAGACAGCCCAACTTGACAGGAACCAGGGGCAGTTTCCTGGATTCCCTACATTGCTGTCAACAAAGGCCAACTCAGTGCAATATCACTTTAGACTCCAGAAGTGAGGAATGGTTTGAATCAGGCAGGGGTGATTATAAAGAAGAGGAGGAGGGAGATGAAGAGAAGGGCAGGGAAAAAGCAGTAAATAATTTCTAACCCCCATATCAACCTTGCCAAAATGGTATTATTACCCCCCTTCTCTGTGTGAAACTAAGCCTTGAGGATACTACATTCTAAAGGCCATATGACCATAGTAAGGCAAGGCCAGGATTTCAACCCAGGTGCATTTGACCCCAAATATGACATTGCTTTTCCCACTACATTAATCTGCCCCCCAGCAATGGGTTTCCCCTACCATAGTGATTCCCAACACTTTGGATTTACAATTTTCCTTTAATAATTTCTAGGGGAGCATCTACCAATGCATTCACCCTATTGTAATTTAAAGCCAAGCTCATCTGATCACACCATGGACTCCAAAGGTGCTTCTTCACAGCGAGCACTAATATTGCAAATGTTACACATGTACTCATGATTTAAAAGAAAGAGAGAAGGAAAACCCACCTGTGTGCAGAATTAAAATAAATTGATTCAATATAGATTTTTATTGTGCAGACTTTCTTGGTATATCTGTTATTAATCATCTGGGAGGATTTAGCTTATTTACTCCAAGAATTTTGCTGTTTATCTAATTTTACCAAACATTTAATTAAAAGAGCTACCGGCTTGCTGCTAATGCTCTCAGGTTGGAAACTGAGCTGCATCCCATGAGGATGTAGTATCTGTTACTAGGTGTTTCCAAATCAGAGAAGGTCAGTCAAATTATTAGTGGTTCTAATTAGTTTTCCCACAAGCGGCCATATTATTTAGAACCAAAACTATGCAGCAAGGGATTTTTCCCCCTAGCCTTTGAAAATAGCAACAAAAAGAGCAGAATAGGCTGTCAATGATTTTCTGGAAAAATCCCCACCTCCAGGACATAGCTCCCCAGTGTTTCTACTGCACCTCCCATCACTGCTTCTGGAAACTGTACTTTTGCTCCTACAATGTGATAGAATCATGTTACAGGACTTTGTGTCTGAAGGAGCCTCACAGGCTACAAGGCCCATTGTTCATGTCTGTAGTCTCCTTTCATCCTCCTACAACTATGATTCCCAAATTTATAGAGAAGAGTAAAGAGACATGGACAGGTTACATGACTGTGAAAGCATCACAGACCCTGTGTATAGTGGAGAGGAAATGGGAACCCAGCTTTCCCAGCTGAGTGCAGGGTTTTTCTGCTGCCTCACAGATGCTGTATGATTTAGGCAGAGCTTGGCCAGAAGTCAAGCCCGAGCCTAGGAACTACGTGAACATGATTTATTAAGGAAGGATTCCAGGTCAAACCAGAAGGGAGAGGAGGAAGAAGGTCAGGGAGAGGGAGGAAGCCAACCAAGGGTATAACTTGAGGCAAAGTCTTAGTCTCAGCTTGATCTGGCAGGGAGCTCTGGAGAGTAAACTGTTCCTGAGTTTGCGCTACCTGGAAGCAACAGAGCAGCCAGGCTTGTGTGCTCTCACACTGGTTAGTGGTTGGTTATAGGCAACTGAAAAAATTGGGGAACTTAAATCCCAGGCATTTATAGTTCCTGTGCCCACAGGCGATGATCCTGTGAAGATCCCTTCGCTGAGTCTTTATCAGCCTAGGTGGGGCTGGCAAACACAGCTGGAAGAGGGATCTCAGGGCAGCCAGTTGTTGTCAACAGTATCCACACACTGATTGCTTCATTCAATCAGCAAGTATGACCTGATCACCTGCTAAGTGCCAGACTGCTCTTTGACACACTCTGCTGCTATCTCCTGCCCCAAGTCAATTTTTAATTTTTTAAATTTTAATTGAATTTATTGGGGTGACATTGGTTACTAAAATTATGTAAGTTTTAGGTGTACAGTTTTATAACACGTCATCTGTATACTGTACTGTGTGTTCACCACCCCAGTCAAGCCTCTTTTCATCACCAATTATCACCCCTTTACCCTCTTCTACATCTCCCCACTCTCCTTTCCCTCTGGTAATTACCATGCTGTTGTCTGTGTCTATGAGGTTTTGTTTTCTTAATTCCTTCACCTTTTTCATCCAGCCACCTCAAGCCCTCTCCTCTCTGAGAGCTGTCAGTCTGTTCTCTGTGAGTCTGTTTCTATTTTGTTAGTTTTTTGTTCATTAGGTTCCACATATGAGTGAAATCACATGGTATTTGTCTTTCTCTGACTGGCTTATTTCACTTAACATAGTGATCTCCAGGTCCACCTTTCATGACATCATTCACTGTCAAAAAAAGGTGAGATTTCCTTTTTTATTCCATTGTATAAATGTACCACAGCTTTTTTATCTGCTCACCTGCTGAGCACTTGAGCTCCCCAAGTCAATTTTAATCTCATCAGTTTTATTTCCTCTATAACACTCATTTCTGCCTGGAATTTTCTTCTCTGTTCACATTTACTTATTAGCTGTTTATTTCTTTCTGTTAGAATTTAAGTTTCATGGGAGCACCAGCTCAGGTTGCTAAGTTCACTATAGTGCCCAGGGAAGACAGTACCAAGAGGCGAAAGTTTCTCTAAGACCTGAAAGTCGAAGGGGAGCCAACCATGAGAATGGGAAGAAGACTGGAGGCAGAGGACATAGAGTGCAAGGGCACTGTGTTGGAAATAAACTTGGAGTTTTTAAGGAATGGAGAGGGACCTTAATGAGGGAGAGGGAGGGGATATTTGGTGTAGGGCAAAATACAAAGGTCTTTGTCACGCTGGTATGTAGAATGGCATTTACTCAAATTACAGTGGGAAGTCATTGGAGAGAGAACAACCACTTCCACGAGTGAGGGCAATTTTGTGAAGGTGACTCACCCTAACCCTTCAGTATCTCTCTGATGACAGGCTCTCTGTACCTCTTTCAACCACAGGCAGATAGCATGGATAAGCTGCTGGGCTTTTCACAGACTGCTGATTTTCTATTCAGCAGTTTATTGATGAATGCCAAAAGCATATATGCAGACTTATGTCAACAAGACATGATGGTGCGATTTTATAAAGAGAAACAAATTAACCACACACAAGACAGAAAATCTTTGCAGCAGTGCAATCTCCATACTGCTGAGCATAGCAAGACAGGATTTGTTTCCTGAACCTAGAGAATTTCAATAGCAGGATGCACCCGATTTACCTCCTTTCTTCCTCTGTGTGCATTTCTGAATAGCTGCTCACACCCCGCAACCCTCCTTGCATTTCAGTGGAGAATGAGAGCAGGTGTTACCACTCGGAGCTTACTGATGTAAGCACAGCTCCAGGAGGGAGGGTTGGAGGTGTGTCTGACTGAAAGGGACTGGTGGGAAATGAAAAGATATGCTCTCTTCGTGTCCCTTGAAGACATTTTAGGTGAGTCAGGTGTGCTGATAATGGAGCTGATCAGCCACAGAGTAAAAAGGAGCTGTCAGCTTTCTCTCTCTGTATGGCTTCAAGATGATTTTTTTTTCACATCGTAGATGAAGAATCCAAGGCATGGAGTCTAAAAGACCCTCCTCTGAGATCACAGAACCAGGAGATACCAACAGCCTAGAGCATCCCACTTTGCCCCACGTTTCTCCTTGTCCAGGCTCGTGGATCTTCCTCAACATCACACTCTCCTCTAAAGGATGAGCTCCAGCCTGAGCTAGAACATGCCCTGAGTCATAGAGCCTCATCACTGGCAGGATCATATAACTGTGAGCAATGATCCCATGGGGAAATGGCTTCCAAGTTAGATCTGGAATCTTTCAGACCTGGGAGGCCTATGTTTACAGTTCTGTTCCTAAAATTTTTAGAACTATGCCAATTTAAATTGAGAGAAAAACAATCCTCTGGCTTTGTGCTTTTGAGTGGATGGGTTTGGATGATAGAATCCAAATCATTCCCTTCCGAGAGAAGAGCATTTATGATCAACACCTCAGGCAGAGATGAAAGCAAGGTGATCTTACCTTTTTGTCGCTGAGGCCAGTCACTTGGTCCACAAATTCCTCCTGGATCATGAAAGCAGCGAGATTGGCCGTGTAACTGGCTAGGAATATGACAGCAAAGAAGGCCCACACGGACACCATGATCTTGCTAGTGGTGCCTTTAGGATTCTGGACAGGCACGGAGTTGTTGAACACCAGGCCCCAAAGGAGCCATATAGCTTTCCCGATTGTAAAAGAAGGCCCATGGGGTGCTGCAAATGACAGAAAGGACATTCTCAGTGTTTTCTGAGTGTTTACTAACTTCTTGATGGCGACTGGCCCCACCGGAAGTTGCTAGAAGATGGAATTACACCACAGTTGCATCCCTCCATTGCCTCAGAGCCACAGCCACAATATCTCCTTTTTTCTATACAAATTAGCATTTGTCCCATATTTCTATCTAGCTGGATTTTTGCCAGGTTTCTTTAAAGAAGAAAAAACAAAAAAAGGAAGAAAAGATGATTATGCAAAATGTGGGTTTGAATGAGAAGCAGTGTTATGACCTATTTTAAATTTATATTTGATTTCTATTGTGGGGGCAATCTCCTCAAGAAATGTACAAAAAGCTTTACAGAAATGTGTGCATGGGGACAGCTCCAGTATTCACTGGATATGCTATCACATAAGAACCATGCAATTCAGTGGCACTGGTGTTTGGTATTCTGATCCAATTGTTCATAGCATTTGCTCCTATTCAAATTGAGATGTACCGTGTTCACAATATAAGAATTAAACCCAACTACAACTCTCTCCAAATGGAAACATTAAGGAATAAAGCAATAGAGCTTCATTCTTCAAACACTTCACAAATGGAAGTCAGTTGGTTGCAGGGGCATGGAAAATGAACTGTGATATTATGTTAATTCTCCTCCTCTCAGTGTAACCTTGCAACAAGTTTGTGTCCCTCTTAAGATTCTTAAATGTTCCTTTGCAACAGATTTAACTTAAGAAGCAGGACAATATGGCAAAATCCACCGGAGTGGGAAGTATGCAGGCCGTAAAAAGCACACACTGGGGTTTTCAGGTCTATTAGATTGGCCAAAAGTCCATTTTCTATTTTTCTGTAAAATAAAAAACACGTTTTTCATTTTCACCAATAATTTTATTGATTTGGATATTTCGAGTATGTCAGCTATCTCCCACTATTGGTTTCTAGTTAGTAGTGGCCAGGGGTGCTGCTAAACATCTGCCAATGCATAAGACAGCCTCACAACAAAGAATTATTTGGCCACAATGCCAATAGTACCAAGAAACTTTGCAAACCATTTTTAACATGTTCAGTCAATCACAGCACCTTTTCCATACACTGCACAAATCTTTTGTTTTTGCATTTCAGTTGTGTTTTTACCTTTCTTGAAATAACAAAGCACAAGTTGCTTATTTTCTTCCATCTTCAATATTAAAATGGCTATAGATAAATTCACCAACTTTGATTTTTTAAAATGCATGCTGATATGATAGCTGTCACAATAGCATATAACACAATTGTTTCAAATTAAGTTAAAGACAACTAAGCACTACTAGAGCCACTGTACAAAACAACAACAACAACAACAACTTTTTGGCCAACCCAATATTTTGCTCGAGGGAAAAAAATCAAAGTATGTCCTCATTTCATTATTAAAAAAGGCCTTCCTTTAACACAAGGTTAATTTTCATTTAAGTAAATGAAGATGTAAAAAATTGATCTGCTCAGACTTCAGTTGGAGATGCCAGCAGAGTAGGCAATAAATAAAGTAGCAGAAGAGAATTTAGAATGATGGAAGCTCTTGGCAGAAAGCCTAGGAGAAGCATGCTTTTCACACACTGGAGGTTAAACTCAGGCTACAGTAATACTTATAATATCCATATATAACACAAAAGAAAAGGCCATTAATTTTATTCCTTTCAACTTCAAGCACTCCTGTTTCTCTTTGTCCAGTTTTATGATCTTCTGGGCTTATTCCCAAGAGGCTGAGAACTCTTAAAAAAATAATGAGAGTCAATCCACTTAACTTCATGAGCTACTTCATTTTATTAAGAGTGCATATTGATCTGAAGTGACAGCTATCTGGGAATCAGAAATGGGCAGTTGCAAGAGATCTGCCCAAGACTTTTGGGAATTCCTGATTCATGAATACTATTACTAGGCCATATAATTTTCCCTATGAAGTGCAGTGGAATGGAAATGAAAATCATTTTGCACAAATAAACAAGTAGCTGTCATTTCCTGAGAGTTTCCACGTGCTGCTGAGCAGGAAACAGAAAGCCTTGTTTTACAGTAAACTTCTTTTATGTGATTCAGCCAAAGGAGAAATTATTGCACATGATAGGCTCTGGAAAATTTTTTATTCTCCAAGATACATCTCATATTTATTCACTTATCTCCATCTCTATTACCCCATCCAAGTCCAACCACTGTAATTTTTTCTCTTGGAGAAGTGTAACACCTTCCTGACTGGTCCCCTGCTTCCAATGCTGTCACCCCTTGCATTGTCTTGATAGATAGCTCCAGTGACCTTCCCCACTGGCCATGTTATACCCTCTTCTTCCTTCCCACTGTATGTTGAAGAAAACCTGATATACTTACCATAGTCAATAGCCTGTCTTTCTGATTTAATCTTATACCACTGTCCAACTTTCTCACTTTCATATTCTCTGTTTCTTATGAATATCAAGATTTATTTCACATCAAAACTTTTGTATTTGCTGTTCCCTCTTCATGGAATGCTTTTCCCTCAGCTTTTCTCATGATTGAAATTTTCTCATTCTTTAAGTCTCAGCTCAAATGTCATCTCTTCCAAAAGTTCTTCCCTGCTTGACCATCTTACTTAAGTAGCATCTCCATGCCATCACTTCACTTTGTTTTTTTTCCTTCTTGAGATTTATTACAATCTGTGATTATTAATTCATGTGTTTACATGTTATCTACACAACTAAATTCTCAGCTCCCTTAGGGTCAGCAAGTTTCTAGCCAATTTACCAACTTACCCCCCTGTACCAGCACAGTGCCTGGCACATAGTACCCACTCAACCAATAGTCATCAAATAAATGCATGAGTTCATAAACAGCACAAACTCTGATTCTACAAGGGTAAAGACCTACTCTATTCATCACCCACTGAAAATTGTCTCAGGTTCCACTCTGCTGGAGAGCTCCTTACTGGTTTGTTGCATCACCTTTTAGTGAAGACCTACAATTCTCCCATTTAAACACAACATGATTTTTTATGGCATTTTCACTATGTTTGGTTAGTTGGAGATAGTTTATATAGTCATCACCACTTTTCAGTGGTGAAGAAGTGGAGGATTACAATAAAACCAAGTTTCTAATAGATTCCCAGCACCTGTTGTCTGTTTCCAACACTGAATCTTCCAAGTGAAAAGAGTATGTGGCAAATTAAAGTGTTTTGTTTTTGAATAACTGTTCCTTGAAGACATGTTGTCTTCTATAATCTCAGGTCATTTTTTAGGAAAGAGATTTGGTCCTGGCACCCTTCTGATATACCATCCACTTAGAATTTATGGTGCAATGAGGAAAATTCTCTCAAAATGATGTAATGTGTTTATGTACTTGACATGAATATTGGCTTGTGTGGGAGCCTCTTAATAAGTTGTAGCCAATGAATGCCTCCCAATTCAATTTCCTATCTACTGATTGCCACTTTATCAAATAAAAAGGTCACTCACTGTCAAGAGGAAAATATAACTCTTTGAAGGAAAATACCATTTAATAATTATATTTATTGTCAAATGAATGCAATTATGATTCAGTACTCTGGAGAATATTCTTTAACTAGATTCTATAAAGGCATTTTTTTACATAGTCAAAAGTGGAAAAGTTGAGACTTAGTACAATTTTAGGATTTCTTTTGACACAGATAATTCAAATTAATTGCCAGAAAAACTCTTCAAATCTGCTTTCTCAGCATATTGAATATCAGTAATTTTCACCTAACAACTATGAACTCCACATTATAACAAGATGAAGTGTCTCATTTTGTTTTATCCTTCTTTTCAGATAAAATCATAAGTAACATGAATGACCCAGAACTATTTGTACAATGGTTCAGCAAGGCAAAGAGGAGATAATGTGTTCCATGTCTGAAATAGTTAACTGAAAACAAATGAAATAGCATCAGTGTTGAATCATGTTTATGAAGGCATTCTTACCTTTCCCTTTAGCTAAGTTTCTGTTGTATCCCACAGGACTGAAGTATTCAAAAACAAAAACAGCTATGGCAGACACGATGAGCAGCATCACAAACATCATCACCCAGACAGAGGCGCTGAATGGTTCTGCAGAGAAACAGGAGACGTGGTCAGTTCACTCTTCCTCACAGCCAGGGCCAGCAGGAAGTCCAGAGGTCTGCTGGCAGGCTCACTGAGAAACTTTATGTAGTGTGAATCTGATCATTCAAAAGGAGCTAGTCATTGTTTACTCATACATTTAAACTATTCTTTATTTTACAAAATATTTGAGGTACTTTATAAGACTGTACAGAATAGAATAAAAATAGAGAAGAGCATATGACATTTTACAAATCAGGTCAAGGATAATAAAAACAAAATAGAATGGTAATACCAGGGGAGGAAGCTAGAATGCAAATAAGGAGGCCACAAGGTTCTATATAATCATTGAATCACCCAGGGAACTAAAGCTGGGGAGAAACAAGGCTAGACTCAAATAGTCAACCGCCAGGCTCCTGCCAATCAGTATGGATTTTAATTGTTGTTTTCACTCATTTTTATATGCTGGAGGGATGATGTGCAGGATATTCCACAAGTAAAGTGAGAATTATGACCTGTTAGAAAATAATCATAATTCATAAGGTGGATAGGAATATTGGAAAGTCCTGTCTGCCACCACTGCTAACACACTCTCCATCTTACTTTCTGCTCCAGACAGATGAGATCTACACAATTTTAGGCTTTTGATGATATTGGTAATGGGCTTAAATGCAATTGAAAAGTCATTTGAGGACATTCCCATCACAATTCAATGAAAAGGCATCACTTAAAGAGCAGAGGGAATGAAGAAATAGATTGACTGATAATTATTTCCCCTAAAAGTAGTTTCCACCAGTTCATTTTCATGTGAAGGTCACAAGAGGGCAGACTAAGTCACAAGGTTCTAAATGTTAGAACACTCTAAAAAGGTAAGAGATATAAAAAATAACATTTCTATTCAATCTGATTGAGGCTATGTGAATGAGCTGAATAGAGCCCTTTATCTGTGTATGACATAGATTTGCTAGAAAATCAACAGGGATTGAAATTTAAAAAAAATGAATACACAGAGTGGGACCAAAGTAGGTTTACAAATTGTTCAAATGGAAAATACAGTAATTAATACATAATAATACAAGAATCCACTCTGTGTTTCACTTACTTACAACTGTAAACCTACCTTTGGCTCAGCCTGTATCTGTACCTGAATGCATCATTTGAAAAGAAACTGCCCTGGGACAACAATAAGCTTATAATCCTTTTCATCATAAGCAAACACTTTCAGAGAGTAAAGTGAAAGAACCCTAATAATACCTCTTGAAGAGTAGACATTTCATTATTGTTAAATTGTTTTTCTGATGGAGCTAGTAATAATCATAAAGAACTAGGCTGATAGCAGTCCACCTTATTAAAGTCTGTGACTACCTAATACAACTAGAGGTCATCATAAACTCCCACTTAATGAGATTAAGATATAACAAGAAAATAATATACCCAAAGCTTTAACTGTTTCAAATAACTTTAAAACTGGACGGAATGCTTTACAATGCAGTTTTGACAGTGCAAATATGTTAAAAAGCAACAGGTAACAACACAAATAACTAACGCGAAATGAGCTCGAAGGAAGCAAGACAACTGAAAATTAGCTAAATTTAGCTTCAGTAATAAATAATATTATATCCCTAACTTCATAGCAATTTGGTAATAAGGTGTATTCATTACCAAAACAGAGGAGAAATAAATGAGTAGTTGAGATATTAAAAATTACTTAATATTCAAGAATAGAGATGTTTAATTAATTCTCCAAGTTGGTATACTAATGGCACAGTGTGTCTTACCAGAGAAGGATCATCGTGATGAGCAAATGAACAAGTACATGGGAAATATTTGGTAGTATGCGCTGCACACTGTATACACGTAACAAATTAAATAACTGTTTGATTCTAGTTTACTGGTGGTAGTGGATGCTGTTCAGGGTCCTGAAAAAGGCATCCTTGTTTTTAAAACATGCACACTTACTTCTCTGATAACTTCCTTTTCTCTGCAGGTTGTGAGAAAATATTATAAAAATATTAGGGGAAATCCTTATGGAATTCTGCTATTCACATGTCAGAAGCTATAAACCTGAAGTGGGCTTCATTTGGCAGTTGATTCATCCTAGTCACTAACCAGTCAGAAAATTAAGTGGAATCTGAGCAAGTAAGTGATGCCAGATGCTTTCTAACTTGCCTGGGACAACATCTATCTTTTGACCTATGAGCACAGTACAGAGCTAAAAGGATTCTGCTGCAGTATTCTGATTTTAGTAAGTTTAAGTTAGGTACCTATTAGTGCCCTGAAGGTTTGCTATTGTCAAACACTACACTTTGTATGCATGTGCACACATACACATAAACCCCACACAACAAAGAAAAGCATCAGAACAATGGTAAAGCACTATCTATAATGTCTAAGGAGTGACCCAGAATTTGGATACCTCTGGAGTACATCTTCCACTGGTTTAAAACAGATGCAACATTTCTCCATGAGGGAATGTCAATCTATGAGACTCCAGGTCAGCATTTCTTTCAATCAAAGAATACAACCTGCTTAGAAAGTCTTTAGAATTAACTGAATGGAAATATTGCAAGAGATGTCATTTCTGTCCTTGAGGAGTCACTGGTTACATTTTTACACAAAAGCTCAGTGGCATTACCTACAAGGGTTTCTGATGTGAGTTAATGGGGTTTGCAGAAAAGAGAGAATACGAAATAATGAAGAGCTGTGCAATCAGATTTTGAATGTTTTGGCTCTTCCAGATGACTGAGCCAGTGAATGGAAAAAATGTAGCTTAGCACGGTTCATTATGACTTTGAAAACCTGCAGATAATGACCATAAATAAAGGGGTGCCCAGTCAATCGAATAGGGATGTAATGTAGTGAGTAGGAAAAATATTAAACCTACTGTGTAAAAACAGCTTTGAAAATAGTTTCATCTACCTACAATTTATTTTGTTTTATTTTAAAATACAGTAGGAAGAGTAGGGGGAAAAGGAAGTTTGGCTAAATTTAGGAAAAATGCTTGAATTTTATGAAAATATTCTACTAATGAAGATAAGATAAAAATCTAGAGTAACTGGGTTGAGGCCAGATTCAATATCAGTGACCCATTTTTATGAAACAAGCCAATCAATATTTTTTTTCTCTGATTGAACCGGGGTAAAAGTTCTCTCTAGCTCACTAAGAAGATATGTGGACAATTTGTGAAAAGAAACAGATCTCTTTCCATAAATTCACTTTCTCCAAACTTTTCTGAGCTTTCAGGGATAAAGATCCCTGTGAAAGGGTCTCACAGCAAATAGGAGGGGGAAATGACTAGGAGTGAGTAATAATTATTCAGATTCTGCACATGTTGCATATATGGATCAGTGGGTTGTGTATTTCATGGTATAATGGGGCTCCCTTCTTAAGACATAGGCACTGTTATCCATTCCAGACAAAGGCACAAAAGGAACATAATGAAGTGTGAACTTGTTAAGGTCTACATTATGCCAACAAAGGTTACGACATTTGAAACAAGGGGTGCAAAATCATAACCCATTGAGTAGGATGGATCTCAACAGCTTAAATAAATTATCAAAAATGAACATAGTAAATCAGTGTCTCTGTGAGTAAGGCAGTATCTAAAACCTTGTTAGTCAACATTTCACTCAAGAAAATGAAGCATAAAAAGTTTCATTGGATGCTGACAAAGAAGTAAATGAAGACAATGGAGGAATAAGATGATAGGCCTGAAGTTGGTGTCCACAAATTGGCTCTCATCTGCAGTTTGAATTCTCTAATAGACAAAGGGATTTTTGTCTTAAAAATGACATAAATTTAGTTGACCTTAACCTGTTTTCCCCTCTTGTACAGTTTTCTTCTAGGTGTCAGTATTCACGTTAGCCTCCCCAAATGTGGGAGAAGCACTAATAGGGGAATGTCAAGGGGAAGTTAATCTAAATCCTGTGATCTTCAAGATAGCCACTATCAAAAAATATTTATGCTAGCCAAATGCTCAACATATTTTCCTTTAAAAAAAATGCTTGGTTATGTTACATGCAGTTTCAACTACTCTGGCCACACTACCTAATACATTTATACTGATAGTGCTAAAGAAAACTAGATGATAGAAAATACAAATTGACTTTGCCTAACAACAATTCTATGAAAAACATAAATTTATAGAATAGTTGAAAGGAACATAAACAGAATTTTCTGCTTTGTAAGTCATTCAACTTAAAGGATAGTCACATTTAAAATATGACTCTATTAATCTTAAATCAGTATATATTCTTCAGACTACTTCTATTTTGTTTATTAGAGTACTGGTATAAATCATTGTTTAGTCACCATTATTTTCACTCTTATATCCAGTAAATAAGTGACTGTCATCCTAGTGAGGGATGGAGGATGGGGATATGGATGTTCAATTACAGATTATGGGCTGATTTAAATTAACTATGGACAGGTAGATTTATTTTTTAAATGTCTTAAAGGCCCTAAGAAATATGTCTACTCATCTACATTCTACACAATCAAGACCAGTATCCGAATATGTGATTGTGTTTTCAGTAGATTTTTCCCAGTTAAAGATAAATGAGAGTGGCTGGGGAAAAATAGAGACAATTGTACTTGAGCAACAATTTTTTAAAAAGATAAATGAAAGATATTAACTGAGGGAAAAAAGTGAATTGGGATAATTCAAATATGACATGCTTTGGAATATGTTGATGTGGTTAAATGAAATTGAACCAGCTCCTATCTAGGTTCCATCCCTTGAGCAAGCAAGATAAAATACCCATAATTCATTATAGGAAAGTAATAGAAACTATAAAGTTCAAATACCTAGAAAAGCAGATGGTGACACAGTGCCATTGCTTCTTGAAACCATGACACTGATTCCTGTCTCCACAAAGGGCACAGAGAAGTCCACCACTTCAGAACGTTCCTCATTGATGGTGAGTGAGCCAACTGCCATGACTGCCCGCTGATAGACCACCTGGATATAAGGCAAGAAAGCACAGTACCTTCATTCATCCTCCCCACATCACTGAGGCCGTCAGGCCCTAAGTCTGAATGAGGAGAGCCCATGAGATGAAAAGAAAACTTACTTCACCAATCATTCCATTCCACACATTGTTAACTTTTTTGCCATGCTTTCCATTAGTAACCAGGTAAAGGTCATAGGTAAACTTCACAGTTCTGGAGAGCTTCTTTAGGATATCGATGCAGAACCCCTTGCAGCATTTTTTAACATTCATTCCCTCATTGGTTGAATTACTGTGGAGAAAAATCCCAAGACCATAGACTATTAGTATCAGAAAATTTGTTCACAATCATTAGCTACGCTCTTCTGCTGTTTTTCACATGGGAAATTGCAGCTCAAATTGAGGAAGTGGTTTTTCCAAGGGTATGTAGTGAGTTTATGACAGCAAAAGTGGAAAGTGTTCTTAATTATGAGAGTAATCATGACAACGGCTAACATTTATTGAGTAATTGCTATTGGCTATGCACTGTGCTAAATGCTTTGTACTAATTATTGGCTTAATCTTCATGACATTTCTCTTAATTAGGTAGTATTTTTATCCCTATTATGCACTATAGTTACTGCCTCTTATTTTTAAACGTTTATAACACGTATAACCTCTTTAGACCAGAGTTTAGTTATTTGATCTTAACTGAACTACAAAAACTTACTAGAACATAGAAGAAGATGTGCAATTCACAGGTGAAGAGTTGTGCTGCATCCTATCATTGCAGACAGGGATTTGCAAACAGAGGGACAAAGTAAGGGAGACTGGCTTGGGAAAGGCACTTTCCTGACTAAGAAAAAAACACTTCAGCTACTAATCAGGAGACGTGAGGTTTACTCCATTTTTGAGGCCACAGATTTAATGTCTCATGATTGAGTCAAAGGAGGGCTCACTCATTCATAACATTTTCCCTCCCTCCCTACATGACAGGAAGTATAAAATGTGACACTATCAAAGAGCAATGTTTTTCATCAGAAAAAAAAGCCCTATTAAAATATAGAATGTTTTAAAAGCTGTCTTAAAAGCTATCATAATCTACCAAAGTTACATGCATTGCTTTGTGCTAGCCACCTTGCTTTATTTACCTGACCAAGTCATACTCGAAGGACACCCACAAAAAATCAGAAATGCCTTTAAAAGGAAAGGAAGTATGTAAGAAGATTGAGACCTCTCTGGGCAATACACTTGATTCCACCTTGCATTTGTGGATTCCTTCTACTTTTGAGTCACAGATGTCATGAGATATGTGCTCTAGCTGAATATTTCATTGTTGGCACATCTACACATCAAACTATTACTTGAGCACTAAAATGAGAAATCCAACATCATAATAAGAAAATGCCTATGTTTCCACATCATATGAAAAAGTAAGTTACATGGTGATATATACAGAACGATCATAGCTAAATAAAATCAGATGAGCTTAGCAAGTATCTGAATGGAAAAGCAATAAAATATGAAGCACAGCTATTTTTGAATGGTCAGACATGATTTTTTCATTTTCCTATTTTTAGCCTCCCCCTCACCAAATTATCTGTAGTGAGTATATACTATATACATAACTGGATACACACACATCAAACATCTCTGCGATAGAGCTACATCTATACCCATGAAAATAAATAGATTTGATAATATAACTGTGAGTAATGAAAGTGGGTTGCAAAATGAAATCTTTTTTCAGTGTTTATCTTATCTCAGGATCACAGATCAGCTATTCTGAATTGCTGTCCTCACCACTGCCTCCTTCCTAGCCTGTCCCCAGTCTCTGCTCAACCAACTTGCTTCTGCCAGCCAGACCACCATGGAGACTTTATTTCTAGCCTAGAGGCTCAATTACCTCCTCTAACCCTGTGACTCTCAGCTTGGGGGGCATGACAGGCTACATCTCTGTACATTTACATATGATGATTGGTGGACTGAACTCCATAGTGTAATAATAGGTAGTAGGTATCTTCCCAATCCCCACCAATCTCACAGAGCAGAAGGGATTGGGCTAGAATTACAACTGCTATAAGTGCATTAAATTAATGGCATTTCCAAACATGACTTCCTTCGTGGTATCTGTGACTCTGAAAAAATGTGTCAAAATCAAATTCTATTTCTTCCTGGCCACTATAGGCCACGCATCAATGTGTCTTCTCTACCTCTTGCCATTTGTGTCTTCCTCACTCTCTGCTCCTTTGCTTCTTTTATCACAGCCTCTTCCTTCCCTTGGTCAAGATTTTTAGAAGAGTTTGGACAAGAGTTACAAATGCCCCAGGTTTAAGATTCAGGGTCACAGGCATGTAGTGACCTATATGATTCTTTGACCTCACTGGGCACCTCAACCAGTTTATAAGTTAATTATGACCCCATGTCCCTTAATACTAAGTTATTTCTAGATACGAAGTCACTGATGCATTTTCACCCAACCAGCACCCACTGAGTATTTATTCTGTGCAAGACATGGCACTAGTCCCTGGGGTCAAAGGACAAAGAAGGCATGCAGCAAATGAAGCACTTGAATTTATCATGGGGGTTATGGAAAAACAACCAGTTTGTAATGGGGAACTTGTAGTTGGTTCCTATCACAGCCTGTATATATGTGTGTGTGTGTGTGTGTGTGTGTGTGTGTGTGTGTGTGTGTGTGTGTGTGTGTAGGGGTGTGACTTAACTACATAGACATCTGAGAGATGGTGCAGATGTATTCTCTCTCAGCTCTGTCCTATCTCCCAAAATAAAGGGTGACTCATAAAAAATACATATAAGGAAGAGGATCCAAGAAATCCAATTCTTCAGTTCCATGGTTTCCTAGTGTGGCCAGCGTATATGAGCACGGCCACACCAGTCAGACACAGTGGCTTTCAGATCCTGGGTCTGCTGCTAACAAGCCTGAAAACTCAGATGAGTCTCTTCAGTCACAGCCTCAGTTTGCTTGTTTGTAATTGAGAAAGCTGACACTTACCTTGTAGGATAGTTGAGAAGATAAAATAAAGTATCTAAAGCACCCTCACATAAGCAATTAAAAATATATCTCCTCTCTGCTCACCAATGACTTGACAGTTTGGGGGATTAATTGATAGTATGCCATTTCTCTCTACATAGCAAGGCCAGATAATTTCTCCTTAACAATTTTCTCTTCATGCCTTACCATTCAAATAGTAGGCTAGAAGAAAAGTCTGGTTTTGCAGCTCCTTTCCTATTACCTATGTTTGTAGAAGACCTTTGTATGCCCTCAAGACTCCACCATTTACCAGAAGTGGGAAACAAAGGGTCTTCTCTAGGAGAATACCACCAAGAAAACACATACAATGTGTTATGCAACAGAAATCTTTTTTGGAACCAATCAGTCTGCCCCAAGGATATTACCTTTAAGAAATTCAATTGATCCAAGCTGTGTAATAGTTGGGATTACTGGATCCTGGTAATTTTCTTCATTCTCAGGTAAAACAAAGACTAATGTCATCTAGATGCACAATAAATTCTTTATGTCCCCAAGTGGCAAAAGGAAAGCTGCGAGTTACCACCCTTCACAGGAACCAAAAGTATGGATTTGAATCTGTCCACCTGTTTAAGTTCTTCAGTGGAAGAGTCATTTCTTTCAAAAAGAGTAATATACTTGGGGGTTCCTTTCCCCCATATAAATGTACTCAAGACTTGGGGATGTATTGTTTTTAGCTCTAACACTTCTGATTTTAAAGACTTTAAATTGTGAAGCACAAGAGGCCCTAATAACAGACCATATTGAAATAGAAAAGGCATTATCATAAGGCGGGGTGCTCTGCTGAGGTTATACTCTTTGTTTTGTGCCGGCCACTCTGCTTTCTTAATCTGTCCAAGTTCTGCTCAAAGATCACCCATGGAAATCAAAACTTCCTTTGACAACTTTCCTATTGTTTCCCCAGCCCATCACCGTGTAGTGCTGCTCTAAACTTCCACCTGTTTCCAAAACTCTCCAATCTCTTTCCTGCTGCAGGGCCTTTACTTACACCTGCTGTTCCCTCTTCCTGGGAGGCACTTCCCTCCAGTTCTTTCCATGTTTGGCTCTTTCTCATCCTTTGCCACCTTAATTCTTGCCTGTGTGAGCTAAAGGAGCCTCACATACCTTAAACTACCCTCTTGTCACACCACCTTCTTTACATCCTGCACTAGGTTTATCATAACATGGAGCTGCTCTGGTCCTTTATGGGTTGAGTTGTTTTTACCTGTTAATGCTCCATGACTGCAAGATCTTTGTCTTCTGTGTTCCCTGTTCATTGCTGTATCCCTTGCAACAAGCACTTTTGCCTAACTTATACACTGCGCTTAACATGTATTTATTTATTGACCAATCTATTTGAAATTTCAACTCCAAAGAGGCTGACAACTCCAAAAAGGCTGATCATTATTTGTTGAATAATCTACTCAGAATTTCAACTCTGAAATGGCTGCTTATTGATAACAAAGTTTTCTCCAAACCAAAATGTTCTTTCAAAATATATTTAGCAATCATATTTTTAAAAAATTATCTTTATCCCAAGAGCTGAGCTCTGGGGATTTGCATCTTGTATAATAACTGAGGTTGGAATTTGTAATGTGGGAGAGGAAAAGTATTCTTTACTCAGCTGTTCAAGCATCTTCCATTATCAGTAGGTCATGTTCTGTGCTTGACAGTGGGGGCACTGAAATTAATAGGTCACATTCCCTATATTTAGGCAGCTAATAATCCAGGGGGGAATACAGACAAACCATAAGCCACAAAATGGTGATAGAGATAGAGTGGAAGGGACTGGATGTTTGTGTCCCCCCCAACTCATATGTTGAAACCTAATCCCCAGTGTAATGGTATTTGAAGGGGGAACCTTGGGAGGTAATTTGGTCATGAGAGTGAAGCTCTCATGAATGGAACTAATGCTCTTATAAAAAGAGACAGGAGAGCTTGCTTTTCTCTCTGTCACATGAGAAAAAGATGACAAGCAGTATGGCCTCATCTGACACTGAATCTGCCAGCACCTTGATCTTGGATTTCCACCTCCAGAACTAGGAAAAATAAATGTCTGTTTTTTAAGCCACATAGTCTGTGATAATTTGTTATAGCAGCCTGAACTGACTAAGACACAGAGACATATCCAGAGTACTGCAGAACTAGGGAGAATGAACCCAACTTGGGGAGGGAGTGGTTAAGACTTAAAGGACAAACAAGAGTTAGCCAGGTGAAAGGAGGTGATCAGAAAATACTCAGAAAAAAAAAGAAGTAGATCTCCATCCAACTGTAGGCCTTTTCCTTTAGTAAATCCCCCACAAGGGTGGTATTTTTGTTTATGTTTGTATTAGCAGAGACTATAGCCAGGGCCTTGGACTTAGCTATAAAGCTGTATGCTTCCCTAAAAGGTTTATACATTAGGGAGAACGGTTCACCAGAGGCTCTGATTAAAAAAAAAGTCAGTTCTTTCTTCAAATGTAGTAAAAGAGGAAATGACATAGGTGCAATGTTTTCTTATTGCTGGTGAGCTAGGGAATTGCCAGGAGATCAGGTTCACCCTGGTCTCATCAGGATGTCATTTGTAAGGTGTATGTTGACCCCCAAGTGGAGAGATGTTTTGAAAGTTCTTGAAAAGTTTGGATCCAGGAAATACAAAAGAGATGAAAGTGAGTGGAAGGTGCAGGATTAAAGGAGGGGGATGGCCAGAAAAATGCAAAGAAAATGATTGTTTAAAGGAAAATTGAAAGAGAGGGTTGATTTAGCATAATAGCTAAGAATCTGGACCGGTGTTTGAGTTGTGCCTTTTCCACTTACAAGCTGAATGGCTTTAAACATGTTTCTTAATCTTTCCATAACTCACTTTTTATCCTATTAAAAATGTCATAATCACTTACCTGTACTGCTGTTATTGAAATTAAATAATGCAAACCACTTAGAGTAGTTCTAGTTTAGTCTTTTTTAAAAATCTATTATTATATCTATTGTAATAAGGTATATTTCCTATTATATTTTATTATTTTACAGGTTTTGTTGTTATCAATGATACATGCCATTTTAAATGACTGGACACATTAAACTGACAGCAGCCCCGACTCACTTGATTTTGATGAACTTCCGACATGGTACAGTGTTCCTCACACACGTCTCGGTCAGCGGGTCTATGTCTTCCACAATGACAAAGGGGGCCTCCTCTAGGGTGACAATGCTCAGGTGGTTGTCATCCGGCTCACAATCCGAAAAGGACTTGTACCTTGGCCACACGGCATGCCGCAGGCTCAGGGTCTGGTTCTCCCACTTGCCCACCTGCATCATAAAGACAAAGACAGGTCTGTGTTTTCTTGCACCACTGACTTCTAGAAAGACAAGTCTTTCCCCATAAGAGGAATGGAAGAAGAAACCATCCAGCTTAAGGGTTTTTCTGTTATCTACCTCTGCATACGTATCTGCTTCCATGCTAAGAAAAATGGGGACAAAGAGAGAACATAGTGTGCAGACTCTCTCCAGACTGATTAAATTATGGGGGTTTTGCCTAAGCACTGATACTTTTAGAGGTCCTCAGGTGACTCCAAAGTCCTGTTGGATTTCAGGATCCCCGATGTTGTGAAAACAGCACCGACTTTTAGAATCAGGGGGATCTGGGCTTGAGTCCCCAATTCTGCCTCTTATTGGATATACAATCCCAGGCAAGTTCTTAGTCTGTCTCTCATCTGTAAATAGGAACAATTTTACGTACTTGCTAAGGATGTTGTGGAAATTACATAAGGCAATTTGTGAAAAGCATATAGCACAATGCCTGGCCCAGAGTCAGGACCACATAGTTTTCCTTTTAAGTATAGAATAGAAGCAAGGAAAAGAAGGAAGATTAAATAAAACTAGTGCTATAAAAAGAAAAAGAAGAGGGGGAAAAGGAAGGCGGAGTAGAGGGAAGATTGGGGGAGAGATAACACAAGGGGACAGAGCAGGTGAGGAAGTTAGAACTATCACTTCAAGCTCAGATATGGTTCTATTTCAGTTGCAAATTAAGGGGAACTTTTATTAATCCAGCACAGAGTGGAGACCTCTGCTTAGTATACATCAACTCCTGTCAAAATGGAATTGATGTGTTTCTTCTGAGCAGCAGTTGGCATCTTAGTGAAATCAAATTGAAGGCTGTATGTTTTGAACCTTAATTTTATTTGACAGTTTGTTGGCACTGTTCACATGCACATGGGAGAAAGCTGCCCCCAGCATCGCACTTTTCCCATCCTCCTCCTACTCCCACGTGCAGTTGCTTGACACCACACGTCAGCTCTCTATTTGTAACACCAACTTCAAGGAAAACACCTCATCTGAAATGCTCAGTGCCAAGTCCAGGCTTGTCTGTGTTACATGACCCACTCACCTCTCCTGCTGGAACACATCACCATAAATGAATCTTAGGCCCTTAAAGAGAATTCAGACTCTCTGAATACCAGGAGGGGTGAAGAGGTAGGGGAGAGAAGGCAGTCGGTGCTGTCTAAGATGACCTCATCATTTGGACTGGAAAATTTTGCTGCTTATAAAGGAATATTCCATGTGGCCAATTACAAAATTGTCCAGCTTCACTGGTACCTTCCTTTTTAAGATAGGAAGGGGAGTAGAGTAATTTGGTCAAACAAACATGTTCATGTACCCATGCTGTGATGTGTAACATAAGCTGGAGAGAATATCAAGCCCATCCAATTCTTCATCCTTTCAACACAGATTTATTGAACACCAACTATGAGCTGGCACCAGCCTGGGAATGGTGGTAGATAAAAACAGAATGATTGCTTGCTTCTTGGAACAATCAGTTGGCTGCAGGTCAAAGATCAAACCAATAATAGTAAATATGCACAGACAAAGAGATATCCAACTTTTCCTTTTGGGACATGTTATATCAACTCCCCCCTCGTTTTCTTCCCCATAGGCTAGATAGTTCAGTGGGTAAGACAATGGCTTTTGGAGACAAACAGAACTAAGTGTTAATCCTGGCTTCACTCATTAGCTGGATATCCTTACGAAAGTCATTTAACCTCTCTGAGATTCACCTTGTCTATCTGTAAAATGTGGATAACAATAGGATATGGCTTTCAGGACTATAGTGAGATTTGTAATGAGTGAAAAATATACAATAAGCATTAAGCATAGGACTTAGCACATAACACTCATGGTAGCTGCTGTTATTGTTGTAGAAGGCATTTAAGATATAGCTCAAGTATCACATAATCTTCAAAGGCATTCCTATCTTTCCTAGTAATACAGAACTTTGCACCTATCTCTACCATAGCATTTGATGCTACAATTGTAACAATGTCACTTTTGAGCACTTCTGGGTCAAGAAATGGGCCAATATCACCACTTAGTTTAAACCTCCCAAATCCTAGATGGTGAGGATTATTATTCCAACTTCACAATTCAGAAATCTGAAGCACAGAGAGGTTGCATGGCTTGCCCAAACACATGCAGCTAGTACATGGTGGAACCAGAGCTATAGCATGGGGCTGTCTGAATCCAGAGGAGTTTTCCTGCTTGTGCTTTTATTAATTCATCTGCACTAATCATATTATAACTCTAAGACCCTTCCTTCCTTCAGAGGCAACCCCTAGAGTCCCAACACTACCTAAATAGAGGCAAAGACTGTTTAGCCAGCCGACCTTTGGTGATGTCATTGACCACATCACATACCCTTACACAGTACGAGGCAGGTGAAACTTCCAGCCCAAGGCTGACTCATGGAGAGAAAGGTTGCAAAGGTTTATGAGTTCCCAGAGTGTAATAACTTCCTAAATCTTCCCTCTCTCCCTTTCCCAACATGTCTAAGTAAGCACCCATGAGTCAGCCAAGGAGGATGTAAAAGCTTGATCAGGAGCTGAAGCTGCTGTGTAAACATTGCCCTAGATCCTGAGAGCTCTTACCTACGTCTCTGAGTCTGACAGCCTCCTCTGATAGGCTACCATTCCAAATACCAAATATCCCACTCTAAGATTTTATATACCAGACAGGGGAGAACAGAGATCCTTCACTTCCCCTTCCTATATCTCTATTTCAAGGGACTATAAATGAGTCTAGTGTTTGTAGACAGGTTTAACAGAAATTAATTCATTTCATAGATGCCAAGAACTGTATCAGAAACTAAGGATACTATAGAGAAAACAACAAATTACTTGCATGGAATTTTTATGCTAACTGGGAAGACACACATGGGTCAAATAATCAGATGAAAGTATATATCATGTAAACTGGGAGGAAGAAAAACTGGGTCTATGAGACGAAAGAGGGGAAAAGAAATCACAGAAGACTTCCCACAGGAGGAGGCCATTCTGAGATTGCAAATCTAAGATGAGTGGATGGGGAGTAAGAGAGAGTAGAGGAAGGGAGACTATTCCAAGAAAGAAGGGGTCAGAAGATACAAAGCCTTGTTGGCCCTGTAAGGAGTTGAGATTTACCCTCAGAGTTAATATAGTCTGTTAACCAAAATGGAAAAAGATATATGGAAGTCATCATAAACATATTTCTGTGCATTACTGGCCTGAAAGCAAAGGTTCTTAGCTTCCTCAATTTATTTATTTATTTTTTATTATGAAAAAAATTAACTCATACAAAAGTAGAGTAGTAGAATGAATTTCTGTATTCCCATTATCTAGCTCCATTAATTACTAACTCACGTCTAGTCCTGTTTCATTTATATACCACCCACTTTTCCCACACTAAATTGAAGAAAATCCCAGCCATCATGTCATTTCATTCACAAATCCTTAATTTGATTTAAATATCTAATCTCCATTTGCTTAATAGCATTATATCTCAACAATCTATGTGTTTATGTATTTGTTTCACTCATTATGTTATAATTCCAAGTCTAACAGAGATTTTATATATATAGTGATTGATCTCTATGTCCCCAGCTTCTAACTCAGGGCCTGGCTCAAGGAGGGACTTAATGGATAGCTGATGATGGAATGAATGAACATACAGTCAGAAAGTGCTAGTAGATTGATCAATGTGCCTTATGTGCCTCAGCTATGGAACTTCGCACCCTAAGGAATGACCTACACTGGGCCAATGGGAATTTTCCATGGGACTTTTGCTGGGACTGTTAGAATAGGGTGATCATGACAGAAGAACCAGTCAGTGATTAAATGTGGAGCTAAGAAATAGAGAAAAGAGATCAATAAAGTTATGATGGCATGACTTGAGCTCTTATAATAATAAAAGTTCACATTCATTGGGCACTTATGTATTAGGCACCATTTTTAGTACTATATTAATTCTTATAAACACTTTATACACAAGAAAAAGGTGAAGGCAGACAGTTTTTATCTCTATCATAATTTTTTTTGTATTTAAAAACAGGCCGAAACAGACTGTGCAGGAGAAGACAAAAAAATCTTTACCTTCAAAACAAACTGCATTTTGGTGATAAACCTTTTTTTTCAGCAAATATGCTGAAGTTTTGAGGACAAAGATAAGTTATTTTGTTAAGAGAAAGAGATAAAGGGGAAATTAACTTTATAATTATTTTTTATCCATTATCATTAATAAAATTTAAATACAGTGTTTTTGAGAAAGCAAACTGCTCTTTAGATCCTGGGAAATGTTTTGTGAAAGAGCAGTGGTTACTTCTTGAAATGTTCAGAGCAAAGACAATTTCAACTCCAGAAACTGACTCAGGTTAATATTTACCCCTTCATGTCTGGATAAATTCAGATATGTCACCGAGGCTGTAAGAGGCTGCAAGAAATCAGGTTAACAGATATATGCGGCTTTCCTTTCAAAAAGATACAAAGGATTTGATCTTATTTGATGCAGTCATAAAATACTTACAAGAGATGATTAAAATGACCTCATTACTGGTCTCCTGGTCTCCCAAGCCACCCCCTAAAAATATATATCTAAACACCGAAATCACAGATTTACCCTTACTCAAATCCTTCCATGGCACATTCTGCCTACAGAATCAAATCCAGACTCCCCTTTACATTAAAAGAACCTGTGCCCTGGCTGGGTGGCTCAGTTGGTTGGAGCACTGTCCACACATCAAAACGTTGTGGGTTTGATTCCCGGTCACGGCAGATGCCTACGTTGAAGGTTCAATCTAGTTGGGGCACACACGAGAGGCAACTGACCAATGTTTCCCTTTCACATTGATGTTTCTCTCTCTCCATTCCCTCCTGTCCTCCTCTCTCCCTCAAATCAATAAACATACAGGTGAAAAAAATTTTTTAAAAAGGACCCTATTACATAGGTCCAACTAACCTCACCATACTCTTACTTATCTATCACTTTCTTAAGCTCTTTCTCTCTTGTATACTCTGTACTTACTATCACACTAAAACACGTGCACCTTTGAAACACACATACACTGACATCTACACACTCATTCATGCACACATACATGTATATGTACATGTATGTGCATATTACACACCTATGCATCATACATAAACCTATACATAAACACACACCTACATACATATATTCATACCTACCCAAACTCATAATACACACATGTATACACTCACACCCACACAGACATGCACAGCTACACATACGCATGTACCAGCACACACATAAACTGACACCTCTACCCATTCATTCACACACACACACACACACACACTGCTAAGCCACAATGATACATCTAGTTTTCACTTCTCACCACACACCCTAAACAATACCCACTTCCCTGCTTTGCCTGCACTGTTTCTTCTACCTTATCACCTCCACAGATTGAAATCCTATCCACTGTTTCCAGGTCTAGCTCAAATATCACTTCTCCCATGGAGCTTAATTCTCCAGCTAGATTTCACTTAGCACTTTGCGTGCCTCCAGGGCATTTTCTTTTTCCCTTTGAATTCTCTCACTGTTCATTCATGCCATCAACATGCATGTGTCCAGTGCTTTATGCTGTGCCAGGCACTGCAGGAGGCTCTGAGGCAACAACTGTGATCAGTCCAGGCCTGGTCCCTATCCTGTTTCCAGTCTGGTTAGAGAGCTGTCAAAGCTCAATGTCAATCAAGTGAGATGACTGCCTTACTAGGGTAAGCACAGGATGCTACTGAAGTAGACTGCTTCCTGCTTAGGAAGAAACTAACTAATGCTTCCTGTAGACAGTGGCTTCCAACTATGAGCCAGACTAAGAGAGTTGAGGTGTGGCTTGTTAAAGGTTCTATCTTTATCCACAGGGCAACTGAAGGGTGTAGAGGAGTAAGGGTGAGGATGACTGATGTTTTTTAATCAGGGAAGCAATAAATTAATGATACATTAGAATATCTAATTGGGATATTAGATATTGGGAACACTTCTTCCCAATACAGTGCAAAGACAGGGCTTATGGCTAAACAATTGTGAATGCAGAGAGGTGGGTTAGCAGGCAGTTGCATTAATCTGGATGATACTGACAGGGCCACACCAGAGGCCAGCATAGCTCATGAGATCCCAAAGTAGTAGAATCAATAGAACTTGGAGACCAATTTTATAATTGTACGGAAGTGGGGAGCAATGGCCCAGGTGATACAGGGTGCAGCCAAGAGGAGGGCCCCAAAAAGGGATTGGGAATGGGGTCCAGAACTCAAGGTGTCCAGGAAATATTAAGA
>PVKM010001970.1:0-70126 GCA_004027735.1 Carollia perspicillata
AGAAGGAGCTCAGGAAATACGAGCTGAATTTGGTGAAGAATGAAAAGAAGGAAGGGAGCGAGGGAGGGAGACGTCTGCTCTTGGGAGTGGCCTGCCACCTCAGGACACCAGGCCCAGAGATTCTGAAAGCAAGAGCTTCTTAAGCAAGGTATTTGGGGTGAGCGGATGGTGGGTGGGGAGAGGCAGAGCAGCGGTGGTGAGTTAGCAGGTGCTCCAGTGAAAACGGAGGCCAAGGGCTGGGAGCTCGCAGCTTCCCCTGCCAGCCCTGGACGCTCCAGGTCTGCCCCACGGAAGTTCTCCCCAGGCCCTGGGAATGCCAGGGGCCTCTGCCTCTTGTTTTCATTTAGGCCATTTCTTCTACCCGACGTGCTCTTTCCCCTCCGCTGCACTTTTCTCATTCCTACTCCTCTAAGACCAGGTGCAAATTTCCTGCAGGGCCTTCCCACCCGTCCTTTCCCAGAGGCCAGGAGCTCTTTTCACTCTGCCAGCCTTTGCTCACAGTACCGGTTCAGCCCTTGGCCGACTCTATTTCTCTCTATGTCTCTCCCACTGGCAGCCGCATTCGTCCATGTATTCACTCATGCTACATTTGCTGAGGGCCTCCTGTGAGCCAGGAAGTGAGCCGGCAGTGACGGGGAGAGACCTGGCTCCAAAGTGCTGCCAGGCAGTTCACACCCCTGAGGGAGCAGGGGACTTCAGGAGTGGCTGCAAGATGGTGAGTGTTCTGAAGAGGAAAGTCAAGGTGCTATGGGAGGTATATAGGAGGGCGGCGTACTTTAACCTGGGGTCAGGGGTGAGACAGAGAAGGATTCCCCAAAGACGGAACACTTCAGCGGAACCCTGAAGGAGGAGGAAGCCACAGCCAGGGAGAGAGGTAGGGTGTGTGTGTACAAGAGAGTGAGTGAGTGTGTGTGTTATGCCAGGTGGGAGAAACCCAAGCAGAGCCAAGCAGCTCGTGGAGGGAAATAGCCTGGAGAGTCAGGAAAAGATCCGGGAAGACCAGGAGGGGCGTGTTCAGTGCCAGCTCCTAAAAGGGAGGGTCTGTGACTTACTTGCTTTTGTATTCCTGAGGCCCTGCAGAGTAACACAGGTGCTCAAGGAGTGTTTATTGAACAAATAAAGAAATGAAAACACATTAGTTTAAAGAAACAGAATCTATACAGGACATGGGAATTTGGAAAACAAAACAGAACCACCTCTTAAGGCCAGCTGTGCCAGCTACAAGGGCCGTTTCAACGTTAGCTGGGAGCCTGGGAAGCATCAGACCCATTCGGCTGGCACAAGGACAGGTTTGTCACGAGCTGGTCAAATTTAGGAAGACAAGTGTGCCATCGATCCAGAGCAGACCTATCTGGAGCCAGTGGGGGGAATCTAAGTAACATCTGCCAGGCTGGGACCTTATACCACAGGGGAGTCTAGCAGACAGTGACCCAGCCAGGGGCTGTCTTGACACCACTGATCAGAGAGGGGGCTCTCTGCTACTTCCACAGTCATATGGACTTTGGAGACTCAAAGCTTCTCAGAGCCAGGGAGGATCCTAGGAATCATCTGTCCAGCCTTAATTTTACAGATGAAGACACTAAAGCCAAAGAGGTTGCGTGACTTACCCTAGGTTTGTGGTAGGACCACGCCAGGTCTCAGGTCTCCTGATTCTACATTCAGTCCTCTTATTAGTACATTTAAAGGGAAGAAAGGGAGAAGGGAGAGGAGAGAAGGGAGGGAGGAAGGGAAGAAACTGCACTGTGGCCATTTCACAGGGACTAAAACAAAGAGGTCCATAGCCAAGGGTGATGGGACATACGGTGCGTTGTAACATACTCCTAACCTGAGTTAAGCCGACATGTTGAAAGGGAACGAGTGAGAGCGCAATCCTCATCTTTCTCAGCTGAGGGCTCAGCCTCTGGGAAGTTAGTTTCCACCTCATAAATCCAGGATGCATTGTCTGCAGTTGGGATCACAGATATTCCTACATAAGCCTGTTTCATCCTTAACCTGTAGCTAGGAGCTGGGATCTAAGACAAAATAGTCAAAGTCTGAGTCCTTGCTCTTGCATTATTTCCCAATACCTCTTTTTTACTTTGTTTCTAGTAACAGAACTCCTTATTTTTTAGCTGGCACATGGCTGCCTAGAATAAAGATTTCATTTCCCCAGCTCCTCGTGGCTAAGAGCTGCCTCCATGACTAAGCTCTGGTCAAGACACGTTAGCAGAGGGATCAGGTGCAGCTTTGGGAAGTCAACTCAAAGCAGTGGTTCTCTATCTGGGGAGATTTTGTTCCCCTGCCCCCCGACCCAGGGAACATCTGGCAACATTTTTGATGGTCATATCTGGGAAGGAGGAAGTTACACTGGTACCTAGTGGGTGGAGGCTAAGAATACTGCTAAACATCCTACAATGCACAGGACAGCCCCCGACAACAGTGAATTATCTGGTCCAAAATGCCCAAGTACCAAAGCTGAGAAACCCTGCCTTAAAGGGAAGGACATGCTCATCTTGCTCCTTCCTCCATACAACTGGCTGGAGTCTGAGCTGGCAACTTCGACCACGAGTTGGAAGCCACATGTTGAGGACGGTGAAGCAAGACAGAAGGAGTCTGGGATGTTGATGCTCCTGAAGCTGCCCTATCAGCTGCTTTATCAGATGGCTTCATATCCAGACTTTGTCACCTACAACAGAATAAAGTTGTAGTTCATGTGAAACTATGTTGCTTTGAGTTTTCTGTCACTTACAGCTACATTTAACTGATACAACCTCCTCCCTCCTGTTCCCCCTCCATTCCCTCCAATTTCAGTGAGTCTTGGCCCACCCATTTCTGGCTCCTGGTCTTTGTATCCCTTTATGCTCCCAGGTTTCACCTCCAGACTTACTGAAGAGCTATATTCACCATTTCTCACTTTGATCTACTTTAAATTCTGGTATTTCCTCCAAGATACACCTTATTGCAGTTCCGAGACTATCGGGTCCTGCTCCTTACAAAGTTCTAGCCAATCAGGCTCTTACCAGTCCTAAGACTATGCCGTGTCAACTGGGTTCTAAACATTTCTTTGTAACCCAGTTTGTGATGTGGAGCCACGTTCTCCCAAACCAGGTGCTGTCTCTAGTGCGTGCTGTACAGTGTGAGTGCCAGCCCAGCAAACTGGAGACTTGGTCAATGGGAGTGGACCCTGGGCCTTACAGGTGCTACCAGCTGGGTATCAACCCTGGTCATACTGCCGCTGAAGAATCAGTCCATTTACCCATACATCTATGCACTCTTTCAACACCTGCACGAGTCATGTTCAAGGGTCTAGCATGGAAACTACTAGAACAATACCCTTTAGATCTTTCCATTTCTCATTACTGTTTACCACAGGCTTAAAAAGGACAACCACTTGGCTACCAAGTAGGATTTCCCCACGAAACAGAGGGGAAGGACTGGTCCTCTCTTTATGCCTCTTCATTGTTTCCAGTGGAGGACTTGATATTAACTAGGCCTTTCCTTTCTGGGGTTTTAAAGTCTGCTGCTGGCAAGCTGAGTGAAAAGTCACAGTGACCCCAGCGCTATACAAATGACTTCACAGTTACACAATCGTGCTATCAGGGAGATAAAAGTAAATTGTTTGCATCTGAGGACCGATACTCCGGAACAAGAAGAGGAATTCCAGCCAGCGTATTTGCTACTGCTTGAGATTGTAGACCTGACATCTTGAAGACATAATGAAGGGCATATGATGGATCACTTCAAGGGGGAACTGGGCAAGAACCAAAGAGTAGTAAAACAAAGAGCATCCCTGTTGGCCGCCTTCAGATGGACCCTTTCAGACACTGTGCGTTGGTCTGCTCAGCCTCTACCATTTTCCAGTCTATCTTCTTCACGCCACAGTCTGTGTCCTAACCCCTTCTCATTATGCTAGTGTGTAAGTTGGCCCTCGGTTCAATAATCCTTTCCAAATGCATCCTTCCTCCCTAATTACTCTTCTCGGGTTGTGATCTCTCTCTCTCCCTGGAAGTCCCATACTATCGTACCTATCTCACTTGGAAACTTTTTTTACCTTGCATCACGGTTGGGTAGCTATCACATTTCTACTAGGCTGTAAGCCAGGCACGTGGCTTTTTCTTTGTGTATCAACTAGATCCTCAATCGCTCCTTGCTGAAGAGAGGAAGAAATCATAGGAAAACACCAAGTACAAACTCACTGGGATGGGATGAAACAGTCTGCCTAACCATTGGCCCCCATTTTATTCAGCCTGAGCACTGTCTTCTAAATTTACCATTCTACAGCACATCCACACTCACGCCAAAACAAACCAGTGCCTGCCCCCCCGCCCTGCCCCACTACCTACTGCATTAAATCCACTTTCCTCATCTTGAATCAAGCCTGCCCTTACTCCCTTTGCCATATCTGGCCTCGGTCCTTCCTGCCCAACCTTATCTTCCTCATCTCCAACTGTACTATCGTAAGGACCCATCTGTCCCTCTTTTCTTACTGTCCAAATTTCTTCATCCTGGAAATTTTCCTTTTCTTTCCCCTATTCCCATATTGTCATTTAGTCTAGTTTGGTTATTGGATTGGCCAAAACTTGGCATTAAGATTTTTTTTTTAGGATAAAAATGCCCATCATTTAAGTATGGCAAATAGATTTTTTCTGACAAGAGGTGAGGCTTTGTAGTCCTTTAGGGGCGGACTGCACCTTTGTTTTGGGAAACTATATACTGCAGGTAGATGAAAATAAGAGTGCACCGAAGGTTCTTGGGAAAGAACTGTGAGGAACTCATGAAGCTGGAGGTAGATGTTTTCAGTTTGAGAGACTGAGGGATCTGTTTGGTAGCAGACATGATGTCTATAGTCAAGTAGGAGTCGGGTAGGGAGGTGAATGTTTCTCGGGTTGCAACAAATTTAGCTCACACTGTACCTGAATTTTGGTTTGTTCCTGCAAGATGTGGAATTTCTTTATTGAGGGTTGCTTGCTAAGAAGACCAAAAAGTTGTTACATACATGTGCCAAGACTGAGAAAGGATTTTATAAAGATTAATTCCTGTAATCCTCACTACTTCAAGATTTTTCATATGAGGAAGAGAAGGCTCTGAGAATTTAAGAATTATGTCTTGCAAATAAGAGGTAGAGCCAAGATGTGAACATCAGGAATTGGACTCCACAGCCTGTGCTCCTGACCTTTACTACTAGAGTCTTTTTTTAATATTTATTTTTAAAAGAATTTATTTATTTATTTTTAGAGAGAGGGGAAAGGAGGGAGAGAGCAAGAGAAACATCATGTGAGTAACACTGATCATGCACCCTGACCAGGGACTGAACCCACAACTCAGGCTTGGACCCTGACTGGGAATCGAACCAGGAACCTTTCACTTTGCAGGACAATGCCCAACCCAGTCTCCCCAAGTAGGGCTCTTTGTTTTGTTTTGTTTTTTTAATCTCATCCTTTTAAATTTTCATTTTGGGCTATGTTTTATAATCAGCATAATTATTAAGTGCTTATTATTTGCAAGTGCAAACTCAAAAATATTTTATCTGTAATGTTGTCCAATCACATTTTGCCACTTTGTCATATCTTGCATTATTTGCTTATTGCTTCATATTCATAGGTCACATTTCCCCCATGGAATTCGAAGTCTTCTTGAATTGTGTCTTAAATTTCCACTCTGTCTCCCACAATAGACTCAACTGTATCATCCTTAAATACTCACTGAATTGTATTAGACTGGTGCTCCAACTACCTTCTTCCTTTGGAACAAAGATAGTAAAACTATATAACAATATTGCAGATTTCTATATCTTCTAGGGAAGGCTGAAGCTGCTTCCAAGCACTGCAAATAGAAAAACATCGTAACTTAATTCTGCTGTACAAACATGAAAGTGTTACTGCAGACTCTCAGAGGTGTACAGTGGATTTGAACTTCAACACACCAAGATGAAGTAGTGTTTAATTTAGGGTTTTGCTGTCCAACTGCAGATTGTAGTTGGGCAAAGATCAGCCTGCTCATAGGTGGTTATAGTTCATGCTTTGGCTCCCCCTGTTGGCAGGAAAGAAGTGGTCATTGTTTTACTTGCGGGAATGCTTGATTCCAGTTGTATAATAGCCGCTGTTTACTGTATTTACTATATGTGTTGCCTGAGAATATTTAGCTCTCAGATTTGGCAAAGGGGAAGACAAATGTACTGGATTTCCCACCTCGGATGGCAACTAAATACACATTTTCATTCCTTTTACGGGTTAACATTGCTGCCTCAGAAGCCAGACTTCCTATAACCCACTTATTGTCAGAGAACACGTGCAGCCCTTGTTCTGCTGGAGCTTTCCCAATCTTCTAACTGTAGGGCGTGAAAAGTACAACCCTGATTGCTCATAGGGTTTGTCACATAACCCTGTTTTTTCCCACACGGTCTGCCGACCATGTATTTTGCTAACGTTTTCCATGACATAAAGGGTGTGGTCTCAACTAGTGATAGGAATCACGTATCTAAAATTCTGTTTGATTCATGAATTGGAATTAAGGACATACATACCTTTCCTTAACACCAGGTTTCTTTCCTAATTCCCCTTCCCCAAACTTTTATGTGCTTAAATTGTTACTCACGTCAATGACTCATCATTGGAGAGTGGCTCTAACACCTCCAGGCCAAATTCCTCTGTACTTATTCCGACAGGAATCTCCCCCCGCCCCCTTCTGCCTTGTGCAATTCCAAAGATCACTGAAGACTCTTAGATGGCACCAGTGCTTGACACATTGTGGAGTTCAATAAAAATTTGTTTAAATAATTATTTAAAGTCATATTCTGTTTTAATGGCCAATTTTGTGCATGTGAGACTTCCTCCATGCATCTGAAGGCATGAGTTTTATTTTCTTAATCTTAAAGCATAATAATGCTACACATAAAATGCATGTTGTCAAGGAACTGTATTTGTATTATGGTGGAATGAAACAGGCCCGGCAGAAATCAGGTCCTTGCCACTTACTGTTTGGAGAAGCAACCCCCCAAGGGCCCTTCCCATCCTTGCACATTCTTGCAGTGGCCAATCTTGAAGGATGAGGGAATAAAGAGCAGGCTTGCTGACTGCTTGCTGTAATATAGTGGGTTCCCCAAGCTTAGCATTTCTCTCCTGTAATGTAATGCAAGCATACACCTGGGCCCATTTGCTTGGCTTCTGTGAGAACTAGGGTTCAGAGAACCTACACAAACATGTTGACAGGTGGGCTACTGCTTTGGCTTCAAGTCTTTCATCTCTGATCCCGCAGTCTTGTGTTCTGTCAGCATCCATGAAATTGTGGCAAGCTGACACATTGGCCTGCAAGGAGGGTAAAATCTCAGATTCTTCACAGTTCTTGACACTAGCTAGTGCGTACACAGTATATTTAACGTCTTTTGGAGGAGGTTTCCCTTCTTTCTAAAGACAATAGTACCTGCTGATAGCATTGTTGTGGGGTTAACTAAAGAAAGAATGTAAAGATACCTATGGCAGTAGGTATCTTCCAGATACCTGGAAGTTCCCCTTTTTCTCTTTACAACACTGACTGAGACTGGCTGATGATGCTACACAGGGAGGAATGGCGTGGACCACACAGCGGGCTGTGGCTGATACTGGTTCGGTGCAGAAGAGGGTAGTGGACCAGGCTGCAGAATGCGCACAGCGGCAGCCCCGCAATATCTATGCAGTCAGGCTCGGAACGCTGCAAACTGATTGGACCTGGAGGCCCGGGGTTTTGTCTTGCAGCAGTGGTTGCATAGCAACCACGCTGTTTTTTTTAACTTGGGTTATCTATTTCTAGTGGCTTCGCTTTACTGATGGGGATTACTGGGGCATCGAGGAGCCCCCTCGCACCCCCGCACCAGAAATAACTCTCCTGATTCGTGACGACCGCTCTGGCTCCGCCACTCGCCACCCCGGGGAAACACCGCGGCCGCCCGCGCCTGCACACGCATGCTCCCGGCGCCCCCACGCGAGCAGTCAGCTTCACGGGTGCCGCCCTCGCAGCCGCTTGCTCCGGAAGCGCGGGCTCCGGGAGGCTGCGCGGCGCCCGCGGGGGCCACTCCCGGGCCTTGGATGAGTTTTCAGAGGATGCTGCGACACGGGGCGCGTCGTCCCCCTCAGTCCACCAGAGCCCGGATGCCTCAGAAATTCGGCTCTGGGTCTGTGGGGTGCGAAATGCAACCCAAACCCACTTTCACCGAACCCTGCGCAAATAAATACTCGCAAGCACGCACACAGACGTCTCCTCCGCCCGCACTCGTTGCTGCGGGCCTTGGCCGCGGGCAGCCAGGGAAGAGCCGGGGATCCGCGCGCGGCCGCCGCTGGGGGATCGGCCGCTAAAAGGTGCGACGTAAGTGCCCGGCGTTACCGGCCCGGCTCAACGGCGCAACGGCTGGCGTGGGGCCTGCGTCGGCCGGGGCCAGAGACCCGGTAGGCGGAGCACTCAGGCAGGAAGGGGGCCCGAGGGGAAAAGCGCGGACGGATTTGTCCTGCGCGGCCGGGTACAGTGGCTCCGGCGGCCCAGAGACTAGGCTGCGGCGCCCTCAGATCAACCCGCCGGGAGTCGGCGGGCTCGCGGCGCCGTTTCGCTCGCGGGGCGCACCGACCTCTTTGAGAGGCGGCCGCCAGGGGAGGACGGATGCTTGCGGCCCACGTTTAGTGGCGGCTGCTGTGGCTGGTGCTGGCCTGGCCTCCACGACAGGAACGGCCGAAAGATGTTTAGAAGGGCGCGGAGTCGTCGCCTCTGGCTTAATGTAGCAGATGCGCGAAAACTCCAACAGGTGGCTCCGTGGCGCAATGGATAGCGCATTGGACTTCTAGAGGCTGAAGGCATTCAAAGGTTCCGGGTTCGAGTCCCGGCGGAGTCGTAGCCTTTTCCCCTTGCGATTTTTCCCCCCCAGCAATATCATTTCTTTCCTCTCCTTTTCCTAAACCGTTTAACTCCTTATTTACTTATTTCGATATCTGCTTCCCCACCCCCATCCACCACCACTGCATTTGGCTTCTGCAGCACTTTTACCTGTAGTTAATCGCGCGGGCCCCGCAGCACCCCAGCTGCCGCGAGTTGCTGTCTCAAGGCCTGCTTATAGCTGACTCAGAACGCGCTCCCGGAACTGGGAACAGCGGCCCTGGGCGGCGGTGGAGCGAGGCCTCGCGCTGAGGTCTGAAGTGGGAGTGCGGGGGAAGCCCGGGTCTCTGGCGTTCTGGGAAGGCGGCTCCCACGCCCCAGAGTTGATACTCCCTTGCCCGAAGCTCTACTGTAACAGTTCCGGAGGGACGAGGGAGGAGGGGAAAACGAGTCTGGTCCCGGTGCTGCTCTGTGCGGGCTGACTGCCTTCCGCCCAGAAGACTTCACAGTGATTACTTACGGAATCCCCTATGGGGTCCTCTCAGAAATGCAGCTTTCTGGGCGTCACTCCGGGACTGTAATTCAGTCAGTTAAAGGAGGGGCCAAGGAATCTGTATTTCTGGTAAGAATGCCCGCTCCCCTCCCTAGGGCTCCAGTGCAGAGGTCCGAGGTCCACTCTGCCTGTCAGCTCCTCCAGGCAGAGATTACTATCTGTACCTCGTCTGACAACTCAGAGCTTTGCACAAGAGTAGGATTTCACCTCACTGACTGCGAATTCATTAATGAATGAGTGGAATTTTAAAAATTCATTGTAGCAAACAAACTCAATTTAAGGCAAAAATACAAACCCCAAAATTGTCCAAAAAGGTACAGGGAAAAATAAACATCCTTGTCGTTCCTATATCCCAGCCTTGCAATTCCCTTTATAAGCCTTAGTGAAAATAGTATATTGGAAATATTTACAGATTTTATGCACATCGGCATTTTTATATCTATTGTCTCACTGTGTATTTATTGATGTCAGGGACGTAGGTGGTACACACCTGGTAGTATATTATACTTGTTCTTTCACTTATTAAATAGGTGGAGCCGCCTTCTTCCATTGTACATACGTATCACAGCTCCCAATTGTTTGGCATTTAGGTATCTAGTATTTTTCTGTTACAAACAAGGCTTTAGTGAACACCCTTGTTTTTAGATTATTGTACACAAGTGCAAGTATATTCCCAGAAGTTGAATTGCTGGGTCAATTCAACTTCACAATGCACAATGTTTGTGCATTCTTTGATAGGTATTGCTAAATTGCTTTCATAGAGATTGTACCATTTTTTTCTCACCAGCAATGTGTAAGAGTGCCCATTTCCCCACAGCCCAAATGTTATCCAGCAGGTGAAAAAAGATTTCTAGTTGTAGTTTCAATTCATGTCTTTTATTATGAATGAAACTGAGCATCTTTATATCCATAGAATAACTTGTATTTCTTTTTTGCGATATATTTAAAAATTCATTTAAGTCTTTTCTTAATTAAAGATTTTATGTATTTACTTTTAGAGAGGGGAAGGGAGGAGGAAGAGAGAGAAACATCAATGTGATGACCCTCACTCGCCCTCAACTGGGACCCGGTCCCACAGTGGGGAATCAAACTGGTGACCCTTTGGTTCGCAAGCTGGTACTCAATCTACTGAGCTACGCCAGCCAGGGCTCATTTCAGTCTTTTAAAATTTTTTAAATTGTATTGATTTTAGAGACAGAAGCACCAATTTGTTGTTCCAATTATTTACACATTTGTTGTTTGATTCATGTATGTGTCTCTTACTGGGAATTAAACCTGCAACCTCACTATCAGGGTGATGCTCTAAACCAGCTGAGCCATTTGGCTAGGGCTCTTTTTTGTGACTTATCTGCTGTGATTTTTCTTGAGTGTTGCTATTGCATCATTGGTAATTTTCTTACTGATTTGTAGTTCTTTACATGTGAAGGATACCAGCCCTTTGTGATTATGTTATAATTATTTTTCCAGGTTATTTGTCTTTCGATTTTGTTTATGGTATTTTATATTTTGTCTTACAGAATTCATATATTTAGATTTATCACTCTCTTATGGATTCTAGGCATGAGGTTATACTGCCTTCAGATTATTAAATAATTTTATTATGTTTCATTGTGGCGTTTTTACAGTTTCACTTTTATACGTAAATCTTTAATTCATCTGGAAAGCATTTTTTTATAAGGAGGAAGGTAGGAGTTTTATCCAAGAATCACTGATAATGACTGCTCCTCCTTTAGTACAGTAATTTGAAATGTCCCTTTATCATTTTCTAAATTGCCATATGCAGTTGGGTTTCTGGATCTTCTCTTCTATTCCATTGATCTGCCTGTCTTAATTCTGATTGACCAGAATTGTGCTACTTTAGTAACACAGTAGGGCCAGTCCTCCCTCATAACTTTTTTTAAAGATTTTTTTACCATCTATTCTTGAATTATTATTTTTCCCACATAATGTTAATAATTAACACTTATTTAGTATTTGTTATATACCAGGTACTACTCTAAGTGCTTTATGCATTTTAATGCATTTAATCTTCCCAACAGCCCCGCCAGGTATATATTGGTATCCCCTTTCGTGGAAGAGGCATGTGAGACTCAGTTACGTAACTTGTCTAAGGGTACACAGTGAATAATGAACAGTGTACCTGGAGGGGAACCCAGAAAGCCTGGGTCTGTGGGTGAAGTCATAAATCTGTATTTTCTTTTTGTGTGAGCTTTAGTTAAAGCTAGTCTGGTCTAATGTCTAATCTTGGGAGATATTTATGTTAGAGTCATGTTATTTATTGATTAATATAGGGAGAATTGAACTAATTATGATGTTGAGTCTTCCCATTTCAGAGTAGCAAGGGAAATTTTTTTTTTTTTAAGAATACCAATGTCTTGCCCTGGCTGGTGTAGCTCAGTGGATTGAGCACAGGCCTGCTAACCAAATAACCGCAGTTCGATTCCCAGTCAGGGCACATGCCTGGATTGCAGGCCAATTCCCAGCGGGGAGCACACGAGAGACAACCATACACTGATATTTCTCTCCCTCTCTCCTTCCCTTCCCCTCTAAAGATAAATAAATTAAATTTTTTAAAAAAGAATACCTATGGCCCTGGCTGGTGTAGCTCAGTGGATTTAGTGCGGGCCTACGAACCAAACGATCGCGGTTTGATTCCCAGTCAGGGCACATGCCTGGGTTGCAGGCCAGTTCCCAGCAGGGGACTCACAAGAGGCAACCATACATTGATATTTCTCTCCCTCTCTCCTTCCCTTCCCCTCTAAAGATAAATAAATTAAATCTTAAAAAAAAAAGAATGCCTATGTCTTTCCATTTGTTCAGCACTTCTGTGCTCTTAGGAGAGTGTCAAACTTTTCTTTATATATATCTTGAGTTTTTAAAACTATTCCTGGATAGCTTTTTTGTTATTATTTTTTGTTGGGATCTTCCCTTATATTTTCTAACTGGTTATGGTTCTGTATATTAAGGCTTTTGATATTTTAAATAATTTAATATCCAGCCATCTTATTGAATTATTTCACTACATAAAATAGTTTTTCAGTTCAAAACCACAGTGAGATACCACTTCACACACATTAGGAAGGCTGAAATTAAAAAAATGGACATTAGTAATGGTTGGCAAAGATGTAGAAAAATTAGAACCCAATACATTACCAGTGGGGATGTAAAATGGTGAGTTGCTGTGGAAAACTGTTTGGCAATTCCTCAAAAAGTTAAACATAAAAGTTGCTGTGTGACCCAGCAGTTCCACTCATAGGTATTATATATACCCAAGAGAATGGAAAACATGTCCACACAAAACATGTACATCATTGTTCACAGTAGCATTATTCTTAATGGTCAAAAAGTATAAACAACCCAAATGTCTGTTAACTGATGAATGCATAAATGAAACAGCTACATCCATATAATGGAATGTTATTATGTTATTTGGCAATAAAAAACAATGAAGTACTGATTCATGTTGCAACATGCACAAGCTTGGAAAACATTATTCCAGTGAGCTTGTTGTGAAAGGAGCCAGTCACAAGAGACTACATATTGTATGATTCCATTTACAGTTGACCCTTGAGCAATGCAGGAGTTAGGGGTGCAAACCTCCCTTGGCTATACACACCTACAGTCGAAACTCCATATATAACTTTCGACTTCCCCAAAACTTCAATTGTCCCCCCTCAGTATCTGTGGAGGATTGGTTCCAGGACACCTGACAGATACCCAAATCCACAGATGCTCAACTGTCCCATATAAAACGGCATGGATCACTCTGGCTGGTGTGGTTCAGTGGATCTAGTGCTGGCCTGCAAACCAAATTGCTGGTTCGATTCCCAGTCAGGGCACATGATGGGTCGCAGGCCAGGTCCCTTTTGCACACTGATGTTTCTCTTCCTGTTTCTCTCCCTCCTCTCCCCTCTCCCTAGAAATGAATAAATAAAATCTTTTTTAAAATTGCAAAGATCAGTGTATGTAGTAAGCCATCCATATCCACAGACTTCCAACCATGGATTTAAACAGTACAGGTATTTATTGAAAAAATATGCATCTAAGTGGACCTGTGCAGTTCAAACATGAGTTGGTCAAGGGTTTGTATGAGATATCCAAAACACAGAAGATAAGTTAGTGGTTATCAGGTGCTGGGATGTGAAATGACTGCTAATGGGTGTGGGTTTTTTCTAGGGGGGTGATGAAAATGTTCTGGAATTGGTGGTGATAATTGTACAACTCATATAAAAAACCTACTAAACTGTACACTTATTTATTTATTTATTATTATTATTTATTTATTTATCTTTATAGGGGATGGGAAGGAGAGAGGGAAAGAAATATCAATGTGTGGTTGCCTCTCATGCATCCCCTGCTGGGAACTGGCCTGCAACCCAGGCGTGTGCCCTGACTGGGAATCGAACCGCGGTTGTTTGGTTCGCAGGCCTGTGCTCAATCCACTGAGCCACACCAGCCAGGGCTATTTTTTTTTTTATTTTAAAAAGGTTTTATTTTTATTTTTAGAGAGGAGAGTGGGGGGATAAAAAGAGGGGAAGAATCATCAGTGTGTGGTTGCCTTTCAAGTGCCCCCCACTGGGGACCCAGCCAGCAACCCAATGCCCTGACTGGGAATCAAACAGGCGACCCTTTGGTTCACAGGCTGGCACCCAGTCCACTGAGCCACACCAGCAAGGGGTGAACTGTACACTCTTTGAAGGGGTGATTGTATAGTATGTGAATTACATCTCGATTTTAAAAAAGGAAAAAGTTTTTCATTTGACTAAGTTGTATTTATTGGGAATGTTTTCAAAGGGGACCAAGTGGTATTTTCACTTTCTCCTTTCTAATTTTTATGCCTCTTCTTCTTACTCTTGTGATAGTATCAGCTAGTATATCCAGAAAATGTTAAGTAATTTTTCATGGGAATGGTGATAGTGGGCTGACTTTTCCTGTTCCTGACCATTCTGGGAATGCTTCTCCACTAAAAGCTCTTGGGTGCACACACGCACATATTTTTATCCCCTTAGGAGAATGCCTGTCCCTATTTGTCAGTAATCTATGGAGATTTTTCTCCTTTGATCTAGTATTATTGTACAATAGACAATTTTTTCTCTTCTACACTCCTGAAACAAATCCCATTTGGTTGTGGTATGTATCTATTTTAATATCCTAATATTTTGCAATTTTGCATATGTAGAAAGATTTACATTTAGTGATCTACCGTAATGCAGCATTGTTTAGATTGGTCCCAAACTGGAAATAACCTACATGTCTGTTAATAATGATCTGTTTGAAACAAGTGTGGTAGAGTCATGTAATTGAGTACAATGCAGACCTTTGAAAAATTAGGAAGTTCTATCCCCTGGCTGGTGTGGCTAGGTGGGTTGAGCACCGGCCTGTGAACTGCAAGGTCGTCAGTTCCATTCCGGGTCGAGACACATGCTGGGGTGTGGGCCAGGTCCCCAAATGGTCCCAGTGTGAGAGGCAACTGATCAATGTATTTCTTCCTCTCTTTTTCCCTCTCTCCCCCTCTCTAAAAATAAATAAAATCTTTAAAAAATAAGAAGTGAAGATCTATATATCCTGCTATGGAAAGTGTACAAGATAATGAAAAATCTGATATGCAATTGAGTATGTTCAATATGATTCCACTTGTGTTAAATAACACAAATAATAGTGATAACATGTATTACTGTGACTGTGTGTGCATAGAAAATATCCGGAAGGATATACAGATAACAGTGCTGGGGCAAGAGGGGCAGCAGTAATGTTTGCATCTTTTTCATAATAAGCCTACCTTATCCTTGTAATAAAGAGTTAATTTTAAAAAGGTAAAGGTAAATACCTGGGAAAAAAAGGTAAAGGTTCAACACCCTAATGCTAATGAGGAAGGGGAAAAAAGCATTTTGTGCCTATTCTTAAATCACTTGTACACGGCAGCCCTGACCGTGCTTATCCATGGAATATTTTCTAACTTGATTTAACATTTATTGACTCCTTACACTCTACTATATGCTGGATCTCAGCCATAAATACACCTCGCATTAGCTCTTTGTGCTAAGAGTGGAGAAGCATGTGATCAAGATTTACAGAATGATCCCAGCAGGTATCGTGTCCTGAAGGTCATATACACCATGTTAAGGAATGTGGACTTTCCCCTAAAGGCAATGGAAAACCACTTTGCAGCTTTTAGGCGGGAAGCAGAGTGTGTGTATGTATCTTGTATCATCCCTCTGCCTGCTGTGTGGAATAGGAAGACCAGAGGCCAGAATACCAGCTCAGGGCAGCTGGAGCCACCTAGGTAAGAGAACGATGAGAGCTGGAAGTGGGAGGTGGTTTGAAGAGACATGTAAGTGTACAAATTGGAGACCTATCAAGGGAGGCTGGATTGGTGGGACTTAATTGATGAACTAAGGGATATATGCAGGAGGGGGAGGGCACAGCCAGAAAAGCCTCCCATTTCTAATTAGGGCAGATGGGTGGATGCTAAAATGGTCATGGAGACAGTGGAGAAGTGGGTTTGAGGGAAAACTGAGTACAAGTACAGATTCGCCTGGGTTGAGTTTGAGGTCTCTGGAACACCCTGGAGATGTACAGTGGCAGGTGGATATGCCATGCCAAACACAGAGCAAGCTCTCAAATCTATTGAATGAAAGAACTAAAGGAAAGTAGGTATGTGGAAAGGGGAGGAACAGGAGGTCTGGAGCTCAGGATCTAGGCCTGAGATTTAAAATTCATTATCCTGCAAAGGCACTTAGGACTCTGGACATAGATGAGATCATGAAGGGAGAGTGTAGAGAAGAGGTGACAGTTGAGGACAGAAGCCCAGAGCAGAGACATTCGAAGGATAGGCAAAGAAGGAGGTCTTCAAAGACACCAAGAATACAGCCGAAGAGGTAGGAAGAACACAGGAGAGGGTTACCTTTACTGATGCAGCAGGTTTCTGGTAGAGAAGGGAGTCTAGAGGAAGAAGGAAACAGTTCACATTTTTCTAAACACCTGCTTTATGCCAACAACTTTAACACTTGCCATTTAATTATCTCCCAAATCCTAAGTACAAATTACCCTCATTTTACAGATGAGAAAATTATGGTGCAAAGATGTTATGGGAATAAAGTGAAAGGATTAGCTCAGGAATGATGAAAAAATGCCTGCTGTTCTGAGGCAAGTAGGAAGAGGGCAGAGAGAAAAGCATGAAGGCGAAGGGAAAATCGAAGGTGCTCCTTTCAGGGCCTATTTTCTTTTTTTAAATTGCAATAAATGTTTTATTTTGGGGGAAATTTTTATGTAAGAACGATAACTAAGGTATACAAATCATAAGCATAAGCTCAGTGAATTTTTACAAACACACGCACAAAGCAAACAGAACACGGCATGTATCCAAGAAGCCACCCTTATGCTCTCTTCTTGTTGCTGCCCTAACTCACTTCACCCCAGGATAACACTTCCTGACTTCAGATAGCACAGATCAGCTTTGCCCGGTTTTTCTTTGTGCTCTTTTTACAGCTCTGCCCCACACACCCAGGATTCCAGGAAGGTATTGACAAAGTGGGAGCCGCTACAAAGGGTGGAGACATTTCATCTTATTGCCACTTGTGCCCAGTACAGACTCAAGACCAGTGGCCAGGAGCGATTTCATTTCCACTTACTGCTGACCTGGGGCTTTCTAGATCCCATCGGGTGGTACTAAGTGGCACCTCAGAGGTGCTGGCCTTGATTACTGGCCACTTCACCTGTAGAAGCCTGTGCCCAGTTCCCTGAGGTTCCTGGATCAAGCTTTGCCACTCCCAGCCCCGATCCTAAACCCAATGTCCCCACAGTTCTCGTGTACCAAATGCCTTTGGTTCATGCACTGTGCAGTCAGAAATATCCAGGTTTATTTTTGTTTCTGTTTTTTTATTCTCTAGCTTTCGGTACCCAAGAGGCTATGCTAAATTAGGTAGTGGGCACTGCCCAGGAAATATATTTCAATAAAAGCAAAAAAAAACCCACACACACAAAACCCAACACACACATGTATATACATGGTATATGCATATATATCTTCATCCACCTTCAATTTGGTACCTAATTTTTGAGTACTGGCTTTGTGCAAGGAACTATATTGGAAGGAAAAACTGAAATCAATTGCATTTTCTTAGAGTTCATCCTGGTGAGGGACAGAGAGCCATGGATTGGTGAATCCATTGGGACTGGCTCTGGCTTTTGTGACAGGAAACTCAATACAGCTGTGGATTTGGCTAAAGAGAGGTTTCGTTTCTCTCATGTGCAAGTCCAGGGAATGAGGGCTACTTGATCATGAGGACCCAGGCTGCTCCTCATTGTTTCTTCCTTAAAAATGCAGCTCCCACCTCACGTTCCAAGATTGCTTTTGCCATCAGGTCAACACCCAAGTTAGTGGGGAGAAGATAAAGGGACAGAGCCCCACTCTAAACTCACCCTTCTTTGAAGGGCACTTTCAGCCGCATCAGATGAAAGGGTGGGAGTCACAGCTCCCCGACAGAGGGCCACAGTCTCAGCTAAAAATCACGTGTTCTCTAAGTAAAGGGACAAGTTCAGCAGTTTCTGCTGGTGACGCCGAAAAAGGCGTGCAGACAGCTATAGCGCGAGGCCAAAACAAGTGACAGAAAGCATCATACTTACTAGCTCTCTGACCTTGGCCAGGTCACTTAACCTGTCCGTGCCCATTTCTTCACTTACAGTAGGAGGACAGTAGTAGCATCCACCTCGTGGTTCACCTCAGGTTACCTAAACTGTGTAACAGCATCAGTTCACATTTCAGTCAGTCAGATGCTTGGGGAATTTGTTACCTAAAAAGCATTTTTTGTTTTAAGCCTTACTAAAAACTTTCAATAAAATGTTACTGTTATTTGAAAAATAGTTGTCATTACTTGAAAGTTTGAATTATTTTTTTCATGAACTTGTTTTCCTCCAATTTGCTCATTCGAAGAGTGGGATCCCTGAATTCACCCCAAAACTGTACTCAGGGTTTTCTCGAACTTTTCTGTATAGCCTCTGTCCCTACCCCTCCCTTCCTTTTCCTAAAAGCCTTGCCATTTATCCTCTGCACAGCTGGGTATTGCCTCTCATCTGACACCCTTGTTATGGGGAGGACCCAGGGGCATTTTGTCAGGTCTTAATATAAAATCTCTCTAAAGTAGTGTCATCTTATGGCAGAACACGGACATGGAAGTAATTTTTGTGTTAGATGCTAGAAAACTAGGGGCCCACCTTTATCGACTGTTCAAGTCTCCCAGAACTGTTCTCTTAAGTTTCACCCTGGCTTCATCTAATTTCTTCCATCCTCACTTTCCTTTTCCTGATTTCCTCACTTAAAAAACTAGCTGTGTTGTAGGTACTTTAAAATACGCCACCTTAAAAACATATTGAAATAAGACTTTTAAAGAAATCATTCAAGGTGTTAGGGTATTTTGAAGGCCCTTCTTTCTTCATCAGCTTTAGCCCAAACTTTCTGGGCAGTCTTCGTTATTTTTTAAGTCGTTTTGTACCATTCCTTTGGTTCCAACTATAACTATTATACTGGCCACAAGCAGATCTCTGTACCTGTGTTTCCTGGACTGAATTCACAGCTGACAAAAGGGCATTTCCTGTCTACCATCTCCCACTACACACACACACACACACACACACACACACACACACACACACACACACAGAGTCCTACCTACCTCTTTATTTAAAATACTGTTAATTACAATATTGTTATGTATATCTTTGATCACATTCAAGTTTTCTGAATATGTTAGCAAACTTTATAGTTTCTGAATGTCATTTAATTCAATTCTCTTTAAATAACCAAACACTGAAAACTACAAAAATGTCAATTAAATGTTTTCCAAATTTAATTTGGAAAATTAAAAACACCTTTAGTAAATAAATAAAGAGGAGATGTAAAATACTCTGGTTTGCTTGGTGAATCTTAATTGCGAAATTTCTTCTTCTTTCGAAACTTCTTTCCTGCTGCGTTTGCTACTTTTTCAGCCATGATCTCTGAGTACTTCCTTCGGTTATATCTAAAAATAAAAACCAAACCTTTAAGTTCTAAAGTATGACACATTGGACATTATTAGAAGTTAATGTAACATTTTGGGGAGATAGTGCCCACTTCTAAATCTCCCGTGTTGTTTTCATTTTTACCATCCATTCATCATTACTACACTAAGTTCCCATGTGTAGGGAGCCACACTAGGAACTGATGACAGGGGAGTGAACCAGACAGCCAAAGCCCCTGCCCTCATGAGGCTCACAGTCTAATGAGGAAAAATCAACTGTAGAGGGAAGCTTTTGTAAATTTTCAGTCACTAGAGACTCTCGTACTAATATCCACCTAATATCAAATGCTTTAAATATTTTTGTGAGTTAAAAATGTTAAAACAGGACTAAGCAAAACAAAGTTTACATTTACCTGAAAACACACAGTATACTTTTTAGAACCTTAAAAATGTATCACAGACTGATGGTTTTCAAAGGGTGGCCTGGGAATGAGACCCTCTCGGGTCCATTAGGTAACGCTGTTCCACAAGAACACGACGATGCTGCTGCCCCTTTCATGCTCACCGTCTCACCAGTGCGCGGCAGAGCTCTCCAGAGGCCACACAACGTGTGGTGTCACGGCAGACTCATGCAGAAGCACATGAGGCTCCAAGTTTAAGTCAGACATTAAAGAAATTTAAATTTAGTTATTTTGTTTTGTTCATAAAAATGTTAGTGTATAATGGGTTTGTTATTATTTTAAAATGAATTAATGAATTTGTTAGTTTCTTAATTCTAATTTCTATTATGATAAATATTGATCAATGTAACCCACAAAAGTTCTTTAGGTCTTCAATAATTCTTCAGAGTTTAAAAGCATCTTCTGACCAGAGAATTGCTGCTATAGACTATATTTCTCCATTGGGCTTTAGAAACACAAAAGCACAATTTATTGCAAAAAAAACGCTGTAGTAGTTAGAAGCTTCAACAAGAGAGCTGTCAGTCCACAGTTAATTATGAAATGTTAAAAAATTCTCTAACACACGTAACTCCTCTGTTTAGCACATCCACTGTTACTTAAGTCTGATTCTCTTTAAAGCAGAAGTTATTTAAACCAGCGGTCCCCAACTTTTTTTTGGCACCAGGGACCGATTTCAGGATGATTCGAGTGCATTGCATTCAAGCTCACCTCCTGCTATGCGGCCCAGTTCCTAACAGGCCACAGACCGATACTGGTCAGCAGCTCCGGGAACGGGAAGCCCTGATTTCAACCCTTTAACTTTACAGCTCACTCAATCCCAAGAGAGCACAGTTTACAGAGACTTTCTAACAAATCTAAGGTTGGATTAAAAGTGAGACAAAACCAAAAACCACATATAACACAGAAAAGCATTTTCTTCTGTCCCAGGGCATTCCATTAATGAGTATCTGATGCATTAAATACATTCGGAGAAGCTCCTTGTCCCAAAGTGGTCAGAGAAAACCTCCAGCCAGCTGCAGAGGGGACTGATTAAAACTTTCCGCGAAGAGATGGGCTCACAGAGTGTTTCATGTATTTTTGCGTGTAAATTTAGGACAACATTCTTTTTAAGTAATGTAGTTTATCTTATTGTATTTAGGAAAGCATTAACAAACTCCAGCCGCAATCAAGTCTCCTTCCCTTTAGAGTAACGTAGGCAGCACACAGGTAGCTGCACAAGACTGTGAAAGTGGTATTCGCTGACGGAGGCTTGGGACACGACGAACCGATGTGACCACCTCCAACCGGCCAGTTTGCGTTTCATGCTGCTCCATTTCTCGTCTACTGCCTCAACTTCCCTATTCTGAGATGTTTTTTAGTGTTTTAATACTTCCCTAAGTGTTAACGTATGTTGTGGATAAAACTGACCTACATTTTGTAGTCTCGATGAACACAATCTCACAAATCAAAGCAACGTTGATAGTGCTTATTTCTAAAATTTTTACCATTACCCAGACTCACTTAATAGCTTATATAACATTTTGAGCTAAATTTGTTTTCCATACCTACAATCTACATTATTTTTAGAATCTTTGATAAATATTTTTAGTTTTGCTATGAAACCAATCTGGAACTTTTAGCAGAGGTTTCTATATGAGGTATACTTTTAAATCTCCCATAATATATATGTAGCTGCTTTAAGGACATTTAAACACATTCAGATTACTCCCATCTTAAGAAAATCCTGTAAGTCCTTAACTACTAGCCCTTCTTCTTCACAACCGTTTCTTCATTTTCAACTCATTCTCCAGTTGTTTTCTTTCCCATCACTCCCCTAAAACTCCTGCCAAAGTTTCTGTAACTAAATCCCCAAGAAGTTTTTATTTATTTCATTTGATCTCCCAGCATTTCTTGTTAACCATGCTCACTGGCTTATACCTATTTAAAACATTCTCTTTCCTTGACTACTACGACATTGTGCTTTTCTGGTTTTCTCAGTATCCCCTTGCTATTCTTTCCCAGTCTCCTCTGCAGGCTCCTTCTCCTCTAGTCTGTCAAATATTTTTCAGCTTCTCTCTAAAGCAGTTGCTCTAAACTGGGAATGCTTACACCCTGCAGGGAACATCTGAAAATGTCTGAAGACATTTCTGATTGTCATGAATGGGGGTTGCTACTGCATATGGCGGGGACAGAGGCCAAGGATGCTGCCAAACAGCCTCCAATGCACGTGAAAGTCTCCTCTAATAAGGAATTATCCCATCCAAAATGTAAGTAGTGCTGCTGTTGAGAAAGTGTGCTCAAGTGTTTAAAAGTAATCTGAAATTTTTAAAGTTTATGCACGTTATAAAGGAAGGCACACATAGTATAAAGTGAAACAAACTCCTTTACCTTCTGAACTCAGAATCAGCCAGCAGTTCTTCCACAATAGTTTTCTTTCTTTGTTTCTTGGGAATTCGTGAATGGTAGAAGTCAGCTGGATTGTCAACAATGGTTCCAATCTATGAACAGGTGATTGAAATAGGTCATTCAATACCTGTGTGCCACATTGCTTTCCTATTTCAGAGTAGGTCTAAGAAAGTGTATTTATTGAAAGGTATGAAAACTTAAGTGTATATTATACCAATATTAAAGTTAATTTTGCCATTTTTAAAAGTAAAAATAAACCACCTATTCAATCTGAATTATGTCATAAGAACATTTCTCCATTCGTTCATAATAAATCCAAAATTCCTTTTATAAAATTTGGTGCCAGACAGTAAATTCTTGATGAATAGTGTAACTAGAGGGAAAAAGTAGGACAGATAAACTCTTGTTTTAGTTTCCCAATTTAATGAAATTGACATAAAAAATTCTACCACACACCTATTTGATCTCCTAGATTACAATAAATGCGGCCAGCTTAGAACCTTCTTACTGACCACTCTGCATCAGTGCACACATCCAACCAAGTGGACTGCATTGAGTGTCTACTATGTGCCAGGCACTGTCCTAGATACAGGAAAACAAAGATAATGATCCTTGGCAGTGAGTAGCCCATAGTCTTAAAAGGCAGATCCACAGACAGGTAACCAAACAATTAAAACATAACATAGTGCCCTGGCTGGTGTGGCTCAGTGGACTGAACACCAGCCTGCAAACCAAAGGGTCGCCAGTTTGATTCTCAGTCAGGGCACATGCCTGGGTTGTGGGCCAGGTCTCCAGTTGGAAGCACACGAGAGGCAACTCCACACTGATGTTTCTCTCCATCTCGTTCTCCCTCCCTTCCCCTTGTCTAAAAATAAATGAAATCTTTAAACAAAGAAACGTAACATAGTATTGTGCTGAACAAAACATTTCAGATGCTCTAAAAACTAAGTGACCAATTCTGTCTAAGAGAAATAAAGGTTTCACAAAAGATGACATATTAGCTTACGCTGGTATGAGTAACATTCCACCAAGCACACACGGCAGGGCCTAGCACATGCGAAGTCAAACACCAACAACAGTGCGTGATAAAGCAGGAGCTGGTGACCCAGTTTGGGTGCAGACTGTGACTGTGAAGGGCCACATCAAGAGGTGAAGACACTACTCTACAGGTCACAAAGAACTGTTGAAAGTATCACTGAATGACTTCTATGATACCATTTAACAGAGGTATGCCCTGGACTGACTGCCTGCCCCCCTGCTTTTTAAAGAATAGGTACCTGGTTACACGTAGAGGATGGACTTAGAAAGGAGAGCAGACCTAGAGGCAAAGAACCATTACAATAACCCAGATGAGTGACATGAAAGGTAGTCAAGAAGAACAAAATGAACTTGAGGGCTCCCAGAGGATGACTCCACTGGACTTCACCTGAGAACACTTTGAAAACCAATTTTTAACTTATCTTCAGAATTTGCCTGGGGATACCCCTCTACCCTGAAAAAGAGTTGGTGCAAATGAGTCCTGCTTTTGTTGTTCATTCTGTAAGAATCCTTGCTCTTAGGCTAGTAGTAGTGATAGGTGGAACAGCCATCTTACAGGTTCCATAACACTTAGAGAGCTGACCTATGAACCTAGTTACCATCTGCAACACTGTCTCTCTGTATGGAAAGTCATTACAAGTTGGTGGCTGCCTGAACTGGGGTCTGGCCATTATTGTATTGCCTGAGCAGATGTGCTTTGTAAATATGTATCTATTTTATGAGTAAATAGAAAGATCACAGTACAGCGCTTCCTTCCCAGGCTAAAATCCACAGAACATCACCACCATTATTCCATTTGCTTCATACCTGGAAGTACTTAGGGAAGCCATCCCTATCGTTTTTCTTGTAAAACCTTTTTGGGTCCATGCCAGCTCTCATCTTCAGTGCTTTGAGATCATTTTTCAGTTCATCTGTCAATTCTGGAGCTTTCATACCAAACCAGCCATCACCTGCTGTTTTTTGTCGTTCTTTCTGAAATTCACATTTCAAAGACAAAGAGAAAATTCTAACTTCAATGAACAGTGTATAAACTATAATTATTCCCCCAAAATTGTACATACAGAAAATTTCATTAATTAATAACAAATAAAGTTACTTTACAGAATATCAGTCTTCAGATTCATCTTTCATTAAGGAATGAAACAACAAAAAAGTGATTTCTCTGGTAAATTAGGTAAAGCACTAGCAGTTTCATAAATAAGGGATCCTTTCAATTCAACTTTGTATTTTAGTAAGAATTGCTGACTTGCTGGGAGAATACCCATTTCTATTGTCTAAAATAGCCTACACAAGAGATAATGTATAAAAACATTTTCACTTCTGAAGCTGATATGTAAACATTAACACTTTTATGCAGTTACCCGGGTATCTCAAAGTCATTCACTTCAACAGTCCAGAAATTTGCATTACTTCTTTTTTTAAAAATCTATTCTTTTAAAAACTTCTAGTAAGTAATTTGCTTCATTTTATATTGTTCCCTTCATACAACCAACACTATGAAGTATCTACCATGTGCCAAAGTGCTTTATATTAGGGATAAGACACTATTAGAGTACCTTTCTCCAATTTCCTCCAAACTCTCGATAACTTCTGTATGCTTACAGTTGAAACGCCAGATGGAAGCCATCCCTATGTTTTACTAAAGAAAAGAGTTTCTACCCTCTCATTTGGCCGACTAGACAGACCAGGTTTTGAGCATGCCAACAGACAAGAGTTGCTCTAGCCTGTAGAGAACAGTACCGATAAGCCAAGAGGTACGGACAGTGACTTTAAATGGTGACTGTCACTATTTTTAAGAGGAAAAAAAAAGTCGTATCTGTGTGCACCACTCAGTGCACTTTCACTTTGTGAAAATCCATACAAAACGTGTTTACAGAACCCTATTTTATGGGCCCTTGGGTATCTGTGACAATTTTCCTTGAAAATATATATACTTTTAAATTATATAACCATGTTGTGTATGAGCTGAACACAGCATATTCACATACATCTAAAACATTCTAACTGATGAGAGTCATTGTACTTACTCTGCGTTTCTTCTGAAGTTGATACTTTGATTCACGATATGGGGGGACACAGTAGTTTTTTTCAAAATCAGGAGTAATGATGGCTTTCTGCATAATCTATAAAAATATTAAATTGGTTTTAAAATTTCAGAATGTCACGTAACTTTTTCAACATTTTTTTGTCTTACTAGGGAAACATCTCTCAGATTGAAGACTATTCCAGATATATTAACCCTCTTTATACACAGACATACTACTGTGAAGTTTTCCCTGTCCTTAAAATTGTAAATTGTATTACAATAAAAATGTTGTAGGAGCCCTGACCGGTGTGGCTTAGTTGGCTGAGCCTTGTCCTGCAAAGTAAAAGGTCGCCTGGTTCCATCCCAGTCAGAGCACATGCCTGGGTTGCAGGCCCGGTCCCCAGTTGCGGTGCGTGTGATATTCAACCGAGGAATGTTTCCCACACATGGATGTTTCTTTCCCTCTTTCTCCCTTCACCTTCTCTAAAAATAAGTAAATAAAAACCTAAAAAAAAAGTTTAGGAGGCAAACTAAAGGATTACTTTAGGTCTCTAAAATCAATCATCAGCTCGAATTACTGACGTGAATCTGCACACATCGGATTTACATCGTGTCCACTTGCACGTATTGGTCTGCAAACAGCCACCTGCACCAAACAACTGGAATATAAAGATAACGGGAACAATGCCACACGGCTCTGACCAGATTTTAGTAAGTTTTTTTGATGTTGGTAGAACAGCTCATAACCCAAGGAGACTGTCTAGACTATTGATAAGTACAGCGATACAGCTTTTGACTCAACAACATATACTTTTTATGTCATACCAATGAGACAATCCTATCTAGACAAATCCGCCTTTTGCAACTCAATGTATCTTGGATGACCTTTCAATGTCGATTTATACATAGATCAACAGCTTTCTTATTAACAGCTGTTATACACCGGTTTTTCTTCTGACATTTACTTTGTCTCCATTAAACTTTTTTCCATTAAATACTGTAAACATCACCTCTGCACACTTGTGATTATTTCTGGAAAACAGATTAAAAAACTTGTCATTTAAAATTTTTATAGGTAGGACTTCCGGCCAAGATGGAGGGGTAGACAGACACACTGTGCCTCCTCAAACAACCAAAAGAAGGACAACAATTTAAAAACAAGAAATGACCGGAACTAACAGAAAACCGAACTGTATGGAAGTCTGACAACCAAGGAGTTACAGAAGAAACACTCATCCAGACTGATAGGAGGGGCGAAAATGGGCAGCCAGGCGGAGAGGACTCTAGGCCAAGGCGGTGGCTGGAGAACTGGGGCAGGCAAGGCTACAGGTGGCAGACCCAGTGAGGTGGTGGATTGTGGAGCAGGAAGCACAAGGCTGCAGCTGGCCAGCAAGGCAGCAGTGGGTGGACAGGCAAGGTGGCGGTGGACTGAGGACTGGGTGGTCCCACATTCAAGTGCAAACAGCCCAGGAGAAACAACTGGGAGCGGGACAGACGACTCAACCCAGGGCCCCAGCATGGGGAAATAAAGCCTCAGACCACTGACTGAGGACACCTGTGGGGGTTGAGGTGCTGGGAGAAACTCCCAGCCTCACTGGAGAGTTTGTTGGAGAGACCCTGGAGAGACCCATAGGGAAAGTACACAAACCCGCCCACCCAGGAATCAGCACCAGAAAGGCCCAGTTTGCTTGGGGGAAATGGGGGAAGGGACTGAAATCCAGCAGAGAGCAGAGCAAGCGCCATTGTTCCCACTTGGATCCCTCCCCCCGACACAACGTCACAAAGCACCTACGTGGGTTGCCCCACCCTGGTGAACACCTAAGGTTCTGCCCCTCATATGTAACAGGTGCATCAAGACAAAAAAATGCCCCAAACGAAAGAACAGATCAAAGCTCCAGAAAAAATACACCTAAGCGATGAAGAAATAGCCAACCTATCAGATGCACAGTTCAAAACACTGGTGATCAGGATGCTCACAGAATTGGTTGAATTTGGTTGCAAATTAGACGAAAAAATGAAGGCTATGCTAAGTGAAATAGAGGAAAATGTACAAGGAACCAATAGTGATGGGAAGGAAACTGGGACTCAAATCAACAGTGTGGACCAGAAGAAAGAAACATCCAACCAGAAAAGAACAAAAAAACAAGAATTCAAAAAAATGAGGAGAGGCTTAGGAACTTCCAGGACATCTTTAAACACTCCAACATCCAAATTATAGGGGTATCAGGAGAAAAGGAAGAGCGACAAGTGGAAAAGTTATTTAAACAAATAATAAACGAGAACTTCCCCAATCTGGCAAAGGAAATAGACTTCCAGGAAGCTCAGAGAGTCCCAAAGTTGTTGGACCCAAGGAGGAATACACCAAGGCACATCGTAATTACATTACCCAAGATTAAAATGAAGGAGAGAATTCTAGAAGCAGCAAGAGAAAAGGGGACAGTTACCTACAAAGGAATGCCCATAAGACTATCAGTTATTTCTCAAAAGAGAGCTTACAGACAAGAAGGGGCTGGAAAGAAATATTCCAAGTCATGAAAGGCAAGGACCTACATCCAAGATTACTCCATCCAGCAAAGCTTTCATTTAGAATGGAAGGGCAGATAAGTACTTCTCAGATAAGGTCAAGTTAAAGGAGTTCATCATCACTAAGCCCTTATTATATGAAATGTTAAAGGGATTTATCTGAGAAAAAGATGATAAAAAATATGAACAGTAAAATGACAGCAAACTCACAATCACTGACAACCACACCTAAAACAAAAGCAAACAACTAGAACAGAGGACTAGAACCACAGAAATGGAGATCACATGGAAGGCTATCAATAGGGGAGTGGGAGGAAGGGGGGGAAGGTACAGAGAATAAGTAGCATAGATGGTGGGGAGAAAGTAGACAGGAGGAGGGTAAGAATGGTATGGGAAATGTAGAAGCCAAAGAACTTATATGTATGACCCATGGACATGAACTAAAAGGGGGGAATGGGCAGGTGGGAGAGGAGTGAAGGGGGGAAAATGGGACAACTGTAATAGCATAATCAATAAAATATATTAAAACATAAAAAAAAATTGTAGGTAATGGTAAATCGCCTTGCAAATAGTATAAACTCCTACCAACAGCTAATCACGGCCCTTTTCTCTATATTGCCACCAACACAGGGTGTTATCTTTTGTATGTTGTCAGTGGTGTCTCTTGGCTATTTTCATTTGCTGTTGATCATCTTTATATACAAAGTCCTCTTCTGTGGGAATATTTGTATTTTCTGGATACTTCTTCATTTTTAAATAGGGTTGTGTTCTTATTAACTTGTAAAAATGTATTTTGTATCTTGGTATTAATCTGTGGTCTTTCACTTGTCTTTGCTAAAGTGTTTTTAATCGCTTAAGTTTTTTAAAGATTTTACTTATTTATTAGAGAGAAGGGAAGGGAGGGAGAAACAGAGGGAGAGAAACATGGACGTAGCAAACACCAATTGGCTGCCTCCTGTACGCACCCAACCAGGAACCAAACACACAACCCAGGAACCAGCCCAGAACGCTTCCCTGCCAGGAACGCTTCCCTGCCCAGAAGCGAACCAGCGACCTTTTGTTTCGCAGGCTGGCACCCAATCAGGCCACACCATTCAAGGCTTAACTGCTGAAGTTTGGAATTTGTGTTCAGTCAAATCTGTTCATCTTTTCCTAATTTACTTTAGCATTTTTTGTTACTTGCTTAGAATGATTAAATATTGTCATAATACCATTTCTGTGACTCAAAGAAGTCTCAGGGTAATTAGTCATTTCCCCCAGTGCAAGAAGTAAAGACTACTGCTTAGTCCTCAAAATAATTCAACAAGAATATGGCAATATAAATTTGGTCAGTAACATTTGACATTATCAACTGAGACATCCCCAATTCAGGTTCAGACTGAGAAGTTTCTGGGTAGTACAGTAGTGGTCTAGACTTTCCTACCACTCAGAAAAGAGAGCATGACATTTAACAGATCATTAAAAGTTTGTTGTGTGTTAAACACCATACTAGGGTTTAGGACAGTAGTTCTCAATTGGGAGCAAATGGCAGTATCTGAAAGCATTTTTGGTGTGTGTGTGTATGTGGTGGTGGTGGGGAGGGTGGATGCTATTCCCACCCAGTGGGTAGAGGCCAGGGCTGCTGCTAAACATCCTACAATGTACAGACACCCTCCCACAACAAAGAAGTATGCAGCCCAAAACATAAATATTGCTGAGGTTGAAATATCCTATTTTAGGAATACAAAGATAAAATTCAGTAAAATAATCATTATACCATGATTAATAATGAATCTGATTGATACTGGGTGTTGCAGAAACACAAAGGTGGTTGTGGGAAGGACTAGGGTCAAAGAATGTTTTCCAAAGACAGTGACCTATGATCTATGCACTAGCCTGGGAAAGAACAGGCTACGTTCAGGTCTACAGCAGTCTTGAGGGTGAGAACACAGCAGTTGGACAGAGCTGGAGGAACAGAGGCATTTTGAAGGCTTTGAGGAACCACTGAAGGACTTAAACAAGAGAATACTGAGTGCTGGTCTGACTCCCAGTCAGGGCACATGCCTGGGTTGTAGGCCAGGTCCCTAGTTGGGGGCGTGTGAGAGGCAACCACACATTGATGTCTTTCTCCCTCCCTTCCCCTTTCTCTAAAAATCAAAAAATAAAATCTTTAAAAAAAGTATCACAGTTGGATTATGTTTTTAGAAAATCTAGCAAGAGTGTGGAGAACAGCATGAAGAACGAAGAGTTAGGAGGCTACTGCAGTAGTCTAGATGAAAAATACAGGCCTGCATGAACCTGTGACAGTGGGGTAAAAAGAAGCAGAAAGTAAGTAAGAAGCACTGTAGCCTAGGCTTAGTGACCACAAAACAGAAAGACTCTGGCATCATTAACCAGGACAGAGAACACAAAAGGAGGAGCTGGTTCAGGCAGGGAACAGAAGTAGGGCAATTAGTGAGGTCAAGTGCCTGAGCACTTATGAAGGAACAGAAAACAGGCACCTGGATTGAAAGACCCGAAGAAAGGCTCGAAGAGGGAGCCAAGTCTAGAAAATACAGATGTGGGGAGAAGCTGTGTAAAGTGGCAGCTACAGCTGGGTGTTTGGATGAGTGACCTACCCTGTTAATTTCCTTCTGAAATTAAATGTACAATTTTATGTCTGTGTGCACTTGTGCACTTTATCGCGGTGGGGGAAATGGGCACTCACAGCTTGCAGATTCTCACCATAGAATTCAGATTCTTAACTGTTCTGGTCTCACAACCCAGAACAGTAAGAACTAAAAGTATGGTAAAAAAGAGGAAAAAAAAATACAATCCCTGAGACTGTAACTAGTGGGTGCAAGAACACTGGTCCTGTATTACTTTATTTTTTTCAAGTGTCACCTTTTACAGCTACGACTTTATAAAAACATGAAACAACTGTTTTGGAAAGCAGGGGACAGCTACGACTTTATAAAAACATGAAACAACTGTTTTGGAAAGCAGGGGAGGAAAGGAGCACAGGAGGCTGACGTGACTTCACCATAGGAAGATTAGTCTCTTACCAAGTTCTAATCATTTCTAGAAGTAACTGGCCAGCTTCATCAAAGCCTCTAGGACATGTCATTCAACTTACCTCATTTTTCTTTTTCTCCTTGATCTGTGTCAGGGTTTTCTTGTTTGACTGTAGTTTGTCTGCATTAAAATTTATATACAGACCACCCAATTGCTTGATACTCAGACCAGTGTCTATGCTGCTGCTTGTCAACTTCAGACTGAAAGAGAAATGATCACTTAAAAATCAAGTAATTAATTCAAAATGAAAACAATATAATTTTAAAATTAATTTTTTCTTCCCTTCCCTTTTACTGTCGATGACAAATAAAATCCTTATTTTTATAATTAGTTTTGAAAAACTAAACAAATACACAGTTTAAATCTAGTAAAGTCATTAAGAAAGAAATTCTGGGATGAGCCCTGGCTGGTGTGGCTCAGTGGATTGAGTGTGGGCTGTGAACCAAAGGGTTGCCGGTTCAATTCCCAGTCAGGGCACATGCCTGGGTTGCAGACCAGGTCCTCAGTGGTGGCCACATGAGTAGCAACCACACAATGATGTTTCTCTCTCTCTCTTTCTCCCTCCCTTCCCCTCTCTCTAAAAATAAATAAATAAAATCTTTAAAAAAAAAAGAAATTCTGTGATGAATAATGAATTAAACAAAAAAGCTTTTTGGGAGCACATCCAAATTTATTCCCCAGATTTTCTTTAAGAGGACGAAGGCCATATAACATGTCAATAGATTTCATAACAGGACTTTTATTAAAAAAGAACTACAGAAAAGAGGAGCTGCTTTGGCAATTTGGCTCAACCTCCTATATAGGGAGTGAGTTCCTAAATGTACACATTTCCATCTCTAAAACCAACGAGAACAGGTTCTTCTACTCTGAACTTCCAAGTTATCCAAACTTAGAATATTCTTCTGGGTAATCAAAAGTATTTGGTAGTGCCTCTAAACTAAGGAAGTTTTAAACAGTGATGAGCATCCATACTTCCCACCGGAGCTTTTTAAAAATATAAATGTCACATCCCAGACCTAACAAATTAAGACTCTTCTGCAGGTGGCCTGGGTTCCTGCTATATTTATGGAATAAAAATTTCTACTTTATATTACTGAAAGGTCCTTTTTATAAGTACACTTGGCCTTACAGTCCCTTTCTTCTCTAATTATTCACGTAAACTAAAAACCTGAAAGTTCTGATAGCCAACCTCCACTGGAAAGTGGTATCATTCTATTGCAGTGCTTTGGCAGTGATCCTCAACCCTGATGTACATGGGAATTAGCCTAGGGAGGAGGACCGGGGCTTTAAAAAATAAGAATGCCTGAGTCTAACCTGAGATTGACTTCACTGGGCATCCAATTAATATACAGTTCCTTACAAGGATGCCTGTATTTCATGGATACACTGCTACCAGGGGCCTGTACTTGGGAAAAACAATTTATAACAGAGAAAAAGAAACTAAAGTAACCCCAAATATTAATGCTTTACAACTGTGGACAGATGGGATTATAGGTCATTATTTTTCTCAGGCTTTATTTTTCAATTTCTCTATAATCAACATATAACAAAAAACAAGCTATTTTCCTTCCCTTTTATATTGCTATTAACAATCATGCAGGAAAATTCTGACAGATGATTTTTAATATTATCACCAAAAGAAGCACGTTTAGCTATCATTGGTGGGAAAAATATGTAAAGGTAACCACAGAGATGAGAGAAATGCTGGACAGAAGCAATGCTTCTGTCAATTCCCATGCTTTATAATATTTTATATTTTTATGGTAAATTAGCCATTTGAAATATGTATCAAAAACTTACTTTTTAAAATAAAGGTAAAACTTACAGTTTAGACTTTGTGTCATTTAGTAAATCGTCTTCATCACTAAACTCATCATCTTTATTTTTATCTTCGTCTGATGGTTCGTCTTCACTTTTTTCATCCTCTTCCTCCCCTTCCTTTTCTTCCTCAATGGCACCCTCATTTGTCTTATCTTCCTCACCCAAGTAAAAATTTTTACCAGCACTTAACCCAGGAGTTGTGTCGATTACAAACAATGAATTGTCACATGACTTATTTCCCAAGTCTCTATTTAATGATCCCCTTTGTGCACTATTTTCAACAAAACACACAGTGTCCTCTTCAATCTCACTGTTTTCAGACTGCTGGCTTTCATCACTGCTGAGAAGTAATAAAACAGAATCACCTGTATCCTGAGATGTGAGCTTAGACTTGTACAGTTCGGTATCACGCTCAAAATCTGCATCCCTTTCTTTATTCACGTCTTCGCTGGCAGCTCTAATTGTGCACTCTTCTTCATCACTACTATCACCATTACTAGATGCGAAGTCACTTGTTTTTATGGGGCTCTTTCTCTCTTCAGTCCATCTGTCTATTTCCACAACAGCAAATGTCTGAGCTAATGATTTCATAATAGCCTCACGGTTCCGATTTGAGGGCCTCGAGGGCCTCGATGTGGTTTTGTTATTGTGGGGGGTTGAATGCCTTTGAGAAACTAACTGTGGAAGGCTATTGTCCTGCAGTTTGCAAAAACCCACCTCAGAATTTTTCTCATTAATTTCTTTTCCCTTATCTATCATTCCTTTGTCTTCTTCATCTAAACTCTTACAGCTCTGCTTTGTTATTTCTTTGAGAGGTGCAACATTGACCTGTTTTTCCTCTGTTTTATTAAGATGTTGGTGCTCCTGCACTATTGTTTTTTTTCCTGATTTTTCGTGGAAGGAATCATCAAAGTCACTATAGATTTCGTTATTACAGAAATTTGGCTTATTTATCTGAGGAGGCAATCTTGCTCGTAAATGAGAAGTTTGTCTGGTATCAGAATCCTCTGAACCCATAGGTGTATTTATCACTTGCTTTTCATCTCCTGGTATAATTTTAGTATCTGTCTCCTCTATTTGTGCCCATAATTTCCTCTGCATAATCCTTGTTGTTCTCCTAGTTGCAATTCCGGAAAATGTAGAAATATCTGAGCATGATGATTCAGCATCAGAAATAGCTTCTGCATGTGAATCTTGGCTTGGATCTATTAGGGATCTAGCCTTACTTCTGATTCTTGCAGAAGGCACAATTCTAGAAATACCTGAAACGTGCGATTCTGCTTCAGAGACTTCCTCTTCAGTATGAGACTCACTTATTGGAGTTACTTTCAGCCTTTTCTTAGCACTGGACAATGGGTCGCGTGCAACTAAGATTTGCCTTCTCCTAGTTACTCTTAAAATGGAATCCTGGAGCTCAAATACAGAACAATTTGACTCTGCTTCAGAGGTCTCTCCGTCAGTAGATGGTTTGTTCATTTCTGGTAATGAGCCTGCAATTCTGCTCTTTCTCTTTCCAGTTTTAGGAGTTTTAGGGATTAGACTTGGTTTCCTATTGCTCTGTGATTCAGCAGTATTTGAGTCATCAGATGGAGATTCCATCCTGCCTTTTAGATGCTCCTGAACTCTTTTAGCAGAATTCTGCAAGCCAGAGAACACACACTTAATTCAGGTAGGACTGGGACATGGGCAAAGTGAATGAGGCACTCCTCTCAGGAGCAAATTTTAAGAGGGCACTAAAAAATTCAGTAAACAAGATGAACACAAAAAACACCACCATCACCCATTATTTAAACAAATAAAATAAAAAACTTATGTACTGTATCTGCCCCTGCATTTGCAGGGCCCTGCTTCGCTTGCCTCACCCAAGTCCCTGAATCTAACTTCAGCGAGCAAAATACTAATATTAATACTAATAATTGAAAAGAAAAAAGCTGTATACTAAAAAAAAAATCAAACATTCTAGGTGGACATACATTTTGACACATACGGGGAAGAGGAAATAAGGACAGTATTAATTCTGAGCAAAGATATGTTTAGGAACACACGCCGACAGAATCGATCACTGCTCTTACCTTTAAATAGGTAAGGGAATTAACGCTCGTTTTCCTTCATCGCTGAATCAGAGGCAGCAGACGACTAGCGTCATTGAAAGCCTCCGGGCGGCACCACTGTAGACCTCCTCCACGCCAAAAGGAGGTGCTGTGGGGTCACCGCCAGCCTCCCCACGACCAAAGGTGCCCTCTCCAACCCCGCTAAATTAGGCTGCTTGGTAGTCGAAATTAATGCTTAGGACCGTGTTAACGGCAAAGTTAAAAAGCTCGAGCTGTTTATCTGCCTTACGGCGCTGAACTACCCCAAACAAGTTCCCTAACTTCTCTGTTCCACGCGAGAACTGCGTTAAAGACTGTAGTGAGGTCTAAAGGGGAAGCGGCAGGCTCAGCGCTGGGTCTGGTGCGCAAGGGTCTGGTGCGCAGCAGCGCGCGGCAGGCCAGTCCGAACGCTCCTGGTCTGCTGCTCCCTAACGCTCCCGGGACCCTTGCGCCGCCCCACCTCCCCGAGAGCGATTCTGCGCGGCAGCGAGCAGAAAGGAGGGAGCCGTGCTGTTTCCTACCTTCTGTCCGGAGCTTTCAGCAGTGGTAGCTCGGCTACCGGCCTGCGGCCGCGCAGACCTAGTGACCACCATCTTACCGACTTGGGGCCACCACGGGCTGCCTCTGTTCCGGCGCCGCGGAAGTGCGTCAGAGAACGGCCTCTTGCGCATTTTCCGCGCGGATTCGGGAACTCGCGAGAATCTCTTACCTACTTCCGCCCCACCTGCCTAGGCTCCATCCTACAGACCTGGGGATCCGCGAGGGTATACGTTCACTCCAGGGCGTGAGACAGACCAGCCTTTTGCTAGGAGAGTACTTAGTTGGGGTGGTGAAACTCGCAGGGACAGAGGGCCTTCGTCACGTGAATTGTGTTAGGCAGTTCTAAACGTTTTAATGTTGCCAGGGGTGGTGCCGAAGGAGACATTTGCATTTTTATGCTTAAAAAATAATTGATCTTCTATTATTTATGAAGTTAATTATAAACAAAATTTAAATTTGGAGACTTGGTTGGGGTAAAGATTTTTATGTTAAATACCCCAGGAATGCGGAGGCTAGTTAGGAGCTATATAATCTAAAGGTGAGATGGTGACTAAGGATTGTAAATAAGCAGAAAGGAAGAAATGTTCAATTGTAAAGAAGAATGGTAACATTTTGCAGTGAAAGGAGGAGAATGATCTGAATCAATAGAAGGTTTTGTGTTTCTTTCAAGGTGAAGGGTGGAGAACTAGAATGAGGGGAATAGAAAGGGATTGAAGAAGTAGATGGGTATTGTTGGAGGTGAGAAATGATAGGCGCCTCACTAAATGTACTTTTTTACTTTATTACAGAAAACTTTTTCCCTCTTATTGTCGCAAAGCACATAATTTTTCAGCGGGCACACTGTCACCCAGCTAAATAACTCTTTCCATTGTTTCCCTTGCAGCCAGATGTGGCTAAATTTTGGGCAATTACATACAAATTGAGTATTGTGTGGTTTTAAGGGACATTTTAAAAGAGAGGAGGTCCTCTCTTGCTTTCTTTAACTTCATTTTACTCCATGGAAAGTTGTGCTTTTTGGTTTTCAAGCAGCAAGTTGGTGCCAAGAGGACAAGGGTCACATTGTAGGGATGGCAGAGGAGTGAGAAAGAAAAACACATGACTAGCAGAGCTGCTGTATCAGCCCTACACAGCCTACTCCTAGATCTGTTCCACCTGAGAAAAACACCTGCCCTTTTTTAAGCCACTGTTATTTTGGGATTGTCTGATTTGTAGTCCAGCCTATTTCCAATTGAAGAATGGAATAAAAAATAAAGATGGAGGGTGTAGCCAGAGAAGAATGCTCCTTCCTTTGAGGCAGGAGGAAAGAGCTGATAGTTGAAGCAGACAGGAGAATGTGAATTCAGGGAAATTAAAGTGGAGAGAAGAAAATAGAGGATTTTGGAGAGGAAACCTTAATTTTCTCTGTAAGTAATGTTTCATCTGCTCAGAAGAATGGAAAAAGTTTAGATTGATTCTTGTGGACGATGTGAGGAGCAAAAAGAAGGAATTTTTATAGGGCCAAGTAGCTGTAAGAGTATGTAAGAGGAAGAACCGAAGAGGAAGGCTAGACTGTAGAGCAGTAGAATGGTATAGAAAGGAAGGAAAGTGAACCAATTGGAGGTCAAAACAGCATCGATCATAGTAATAGCATTGAGCACTTACTATATCCTGGGTAGTAAGTGCCTTACATATGTTAACTAAGCTGTACAAAAACTTTAACATGAGCAAATGCATGAAAATAGAAATTAAGATACACAGGAGTGTGTATAGGAAATTGGGAGAGTATTTGAAAACTAATTTGTAATATTCACTTACAAGCATGGCCCCTTTAAAGTAAAACAAACAAACAAAATCCCAAACGTTACAATCCAAAAATGTCATGAAACAAATACCCAAATTAAAGTGCCAGTACAAATTCATAATCTGAGAAGACCGAGCTGGTCTATCAACAGGTGGTCTGAAGTAGGCAAAACCGCAGTGCTCTGTTTTTGTTTTATATGGACTTACCAGGTCTGCCCGCTTCCCTGTTTTTACCTTCTCTGCCTACCCTCTTTACCCAGAGTGGATTTGGGGCAAATACAGTGTTCACTTTCAGGTATACAGTATAAAAATATGGTAGTTATTATTCATACCTGAAAAAAAACTTTACCTTGATAGCCTATATTTTACTAATTAAACCTTGAAACTAAAGGGTTGAATCTCTCTCTGGAATTTTATGCATTAACCAAAAGATGAGAGTTTTAGTGCGAGAGACTTCTAGTAAAAAGTACTATATTCATCATCATTTTGAATTATTATGTATAAAACATTACTTTTAAATTAGGTTTGGCCTGTGAGAAGTTCCCCAATAGTCTCTGGTTTCAAACCCTTGAATGTGGACTGGACCTAGTGACTTACAGTGAAGAGAATGACAGAAGTGATGGATGTCACTTCAAGATCAGGTTACCTGAGGCATGTGCAGGTGGAGTGCTCTAACCCAGAGGCTATAGCCTCCAGCTCCCTGCGGGGCTCTGGAGGACCTGCACAGCCTCCTTATGCTCAACCTGGGTGGCAGCTTGCTGGGCCACGTGGCATGTACATGGTTCGCAGACTTGGCCCAGCTCGAGCTGCTCTACCTGGATCGCAACAGCATCGCCTGCCAGAACCTCTCGGGCCTCCTCGCTCTGCACCCTGATGGCAACTACCTTATCGTGTTCACCTGGGCCACCTTCCAGCCTGGGTTCTTCCTGGGCCGCCCTTTTTTCTTCCTCAACCTGTGGCACTGTGACTGTGGCCTGGAGTGGCTGCAGGACTGGACGGACAGCTCTGGCTCTGTGGCCGGCCTGGATATCAGCCCGGTGGCCTTTGGGCTGTCTTCTGATGGGCGTTGTGTGGACTCTGAGGAGCTGAACCTCACCGCGTCCAACTCAGGCCTGTCCCCAGAGCCAGCGGCCACCACCGTGGGCAGTTTCTGCAGCCTCCTCTCCAAGCTGTTGCTCCAAGGGCCCCAGTGGAGGAGGCTGCTACAGCACCGTGAGGCCAGTCATGCTTCTGACAGCCTTCCTCCATCAGGGCTGTGAGAGGCCACGGGAGTGGGGGTGGAGCACAATACCATCTCACCTTAGCTCTAGTCTCCTCTTCAGCGTGGCCCAGTACTCGGTGTTTGTCCTACAGACATACTGACTTGCCACACTGGGGTGACCCAAATTGCCTTGGCCAGCATGGGAAATTTTACTTAACTGGGGTTGAAAGTGTTTGTGGTCCAGGGAGAGAGAACGGGATGGAAGCAGGTGGTAAAAATTCCAGTGCGAGGTGGAAGGTAAGGTTTGCCTCCAGAGATGGTCCCAGGAAGAGGACAACACGGGGACGTCATGCCTGGGGTGGGGGTAGGGTCTGGATTTCTGCTCACGTCATGTGGATTACCAATCAGAAAAGAGTAGCAAGAATGAACATGGACCCTCCAACAAGAAGGCTAGGAACTGGAAGCTCCTAGGGCCTCAGGGGCTTCCAATTCTGTCCCTTCTTTCCTGTCTCCCATCCCCCCATCTTCCAGGAAACAGGGACTGCAATGCCTGAATTAGAGTCAGTCCACAGGCTAAGTACTAAGAACTGTGCCAATTCTCATGGCAGGGCAACCCATTAGGCCCAATCCCTTTGTTTCCTACCTCAATCCTTTTCCTTCTGGGCCTGGAGACACTAGGGTCCAGGAAGATGCTCAGACAGGAGATACGGGCGATAAGGAGAATTAGACCTAAGGGTGTGGTGGTAGTTTCTGGAGTCTGAGATGTGATACAAGGAGGTTAAAACAAAGACTTACTTCATTTACTCCACAATTATTCCCAGGGGTGGCATTATGCATTAAGGAGCTTGATGGCAGGGTAGGGAAAAAAGATAGGGGAAGTGTCTGTTGACAAATACATTTGTCAAATCTGAAGATTAAAAAAAAGTTAGCAGGTTTTTCTACTGCAGGACTTTTCAGTCTTTCATATGCAAACATACATTGTGAATCTCCAGGAAGGCCACAGAATCTTTTCTTAGTGTTTGGTGGGAAGAGTGTCCAGAAGACACAGAAATGGGATGTAGGCAGGACAGAGTACCCAGCTTGGATGATTCTATTAGCTGTGAAGTTTATTATGGGCTGCACACTTTGGGGCTAATGGCCAAGAGGAAAGGAAGCAGCCAGTAGCTGGAGGAGGGGCCGAGATGTCCCAAGAAGGGAGTTGGCCAACTGTACATCCCCAGGTCTGTGTGTCAGGGCAAAAGGCTGTATGTCTGCTGAATCCTTGCTCAACACTTTGGAAATCCCTAATTTAATGTTCTGGGTTCCTCCCCCTGTGTTTGAAGAGGTGAGTTTTTCAAAGCCCACAGAGACTCAGGGTGCATTGAGCTGTCTGTTCTCCATGCTGAGAGTACTTCTTTTGTGTCTCTAGGTGATATTCAATATTAGAAATGTTGCAGAAGCACCACCGAGGGCAGGAGTGTTCAAATAGGTTGCGACTGTTAGTGGTCATCAACTTAATTTAATGGGTCATAACCAGCATTTAAAAAAACTAGATAGAACAGAAGTCACAGAGCATCATGTGTAATATTATAAAAGTATTGTTTTGTGAAACTTCGTATGCATTTATTCAGACTATATATGAATATATGTCTGTCTGGACTGTTTCATACAATCTCTATTGTATTGTGGGTTAGCATTAAAAATGTTTGAAAATCACTTAAAAACAATTAGGTTACAAAGAAGGCTGGCTTCTATCTCGTACTATCTCACTTGTTCACTTGTGGGAAGCTAGCGGCATGTAATGAGCTGCCTCCTGGAGAGGGCCACGTGGCAACAGAGTGATGCAGGCCTCTGGCCTATCCTTATCTAGGAGCTAGGTCCAGCCAGCAACCACATGCGCAAGCTAAAACTGGCCTCAACCAAGACCACGGGTGAGACTAATCTCACCTGAAACTTGGATTGCAACTGCTTGAGACACTTGAGGTACCCAAACACAGCAATATAGGGAACCAGTCTGAGCACCAGTGGCGGATGCGGCTCAGCCCTGGTTTGGAAAACCGATAGGAGCGAGGTGGCACACAGGAGCCAGGCCCACAGATCGGCTTTCCCATGGGGAACCAGGCCTGCATTGTACCTAGGCTGCTTTGAGGCTTGCTTTTGCTAAAACTCCCTCACCCTGAGTTAAGGCAGCAAATGTTTAATGCGTATCTTTGAAGTAACTTTTTAAAGTCTGTGCTAAACCTCCCGAGGATGGAGTGTAACCAGTTCAACCACTTTTTCCCTTGCATTTGCAACATCCTTTTCTTTGTTATCTGTAAAAGGTAATCACCTAAAGCAAACCTGTGTGTAATGAATGAGGACCTTCCCTGATGTAATGCTCCCAAAAAAGCAATAAAAGCTTGTCCAGACAAGGGTCAGGCACTCTCTCGTTCAGAGAGTGGCCGTGCCCTCCCTTTTCTCCACTGAACTTCTACAGTGCGTGTGAGTTTGTTCGTCGCATCCACAACACCGCGGACACCACTGGTTGGAGTCCACATCACAGCAAAGTCACTATTTAATAATTTTGTCTGTTTTAAAATTTAATGTAAAGGAAGTAATACAATATGTGCTCTTGCATGTCTAGTTCGTGTATACCATACTTTATTTTTTTTAGTTGTAGTAGTATTCCATTATATGATTATAATACAACTTATTTATGCATTCAACTGTTGATAGCATGTGGGATGTTTCCAGTTTTCAGCTATTATCAGTAAAGTGCTATAAACATTTATGCATGTGTTTTTATTTCTCTTGGGTGAATAGGGGTAGAAATGCTGGTCATATGGTAAGCATCCATCAATTTTGTAAGAAGTGTTATTTTCCATAGTGATCATAGCATGTCACATTCCCACCAGCAATATGAGAGTTCTGCTTGCTCCACACCCTCACTGACAGCTGGTACTGTTGGCCTTAGTGGCATTTTATCGTAGTTTGAAAGTGCATTTCCCTGATGATTAAGATGTTGAGCAACTATTAATGTTCTTATTTGCTATTCATGTTATCATTGAAAAAAAATCTGTTCTAACCTTTCACTAATTTTTATTAGGTTGTCTTATTACTAAGTTAAAAGACACCTGTACACATTCCAGATACAAGACTCTTATCAGATATGTGATTTGTAAATATTTTCTCCCATTCTATAAATGGTCTTTTCACTTTCTTGATGTTGTCCTTTGAAGTGCAATTTTAAAAAGTTATGTCTAATTCATTTTTTATCAGGTATATTGAAAATATTTCCCCTCAGTTGATGGATTGCATTTTCTTTTCTTTTTTAAAAAATTTGCATATTTAGAGAGAGAGAAAGGGAAAGAGAGAGGGAGAGACAACGATGTGAGACACATCAATTAGTTGCCTCTCACATGTGCCCTCACAGGCGCCAAACCTGCAACCTGGGCATGTGCCCTGACCAGGAATCAAACCGGAGACCTTTCATTTTGCGTGACGACATCAAACCAACAGAGCCATGCCAGCCAGGGCGATGGCCTGCATTTTCATTTTCTTAAGAGTGTCTTTTAAGACAGACACTTAAGAACAGGAGACTTAAGCCAGATACTTAAGAACAGAAGACTTCAATTTTGATTAAATTTAGTCATCAATGTTTTCTTTTTAAAGATTTTATTTATTTTAATACAGAGGGGAAGGAAGGGAGGGAGAAAGAGAGGGAGAGAAACATCAATGTGTGGCTGCCTCTCACACACCTCCTGCTGGGGACCTGGCCTGCAACCCAGGCATGTAACTGAGAATCCAACCAGCAGCCCTTTGGTTTGCAGGCCGGCATTCAATCCACTGAGCCAATGTTTTCTTTTATGATTTTTTTGCTATGAGAAAACTTTGCAGCCAGTTTTAATTTTCCTGCTTTCTTCTAATTCTGTACACATCAAAATAAGCTGAAAATTCAACTAAAAATTTAAAAAACGAGGAGACAAGACATTATTTCTAGGGAAGGAAATCCAGATTTTCATTAGCGAGAGTATATATACTGTAAGTCAATGAACTATTACCTTCAAGTTGCTGAAGGAAAGTATTGGGAAACTTAGAATTCTGTAGTGTCCGATGATCATTTAAAATAGAGAACAAAATAAAGACATTTTCAGACAAACAGGACCTAAACGTTTGCCGCTCAGAGACCTTCAGATAGTACGAAGGACACACTTACGCAAGAAACAGCGCATGCAAATGGAGCAGGTGCAAAACTCAACCACAAGCACAGGAACAGGGAAAACAGCCGAGTCAGAACCAGTGACATGCACTGTAAAGTATGAGCCTTCTTAAAATAACGAATCGACACACGGAAATCTTGTACGACATGTTATACATTTATTCATTGCTGAGGGATACACATGAAGGTGACTTTTCTGATAGTGACACTACTTAAAGCTATGTCCTGATGGATACAGTTAGGGGATTTGGGCAAGCTTCAGTCTCTTTTATACAACGTGACTTTTCCAACTTACCTACGCTTGTCTCAACAGAAGTCGTTCCTTTCTACCTGGTAAGCACAAGCTCTTGAAGAAAGTGTTTCCTCTGAATTTCTAAGTTTATATACATAAACTGTTCATCACTCAATAGAAGCATATTTGCACACCAGGCAAAAAGGGCCTGTGGGCAGAGTGCCCGGCCACACTTCTTCCTCTGACCCTGCCCGAGAGCTAATTTCTTCCTGAGAGGCTTCTAGCACAGTGCTTCCAAGCCCATTTCCTCCCACCTGTCCCAATCCCTTCTCACCGCAGCTATTGTTAACAGATGCAGCTTTGTACTGCTCTGGTTCTCTTACAGATCTCCCCCACCAAATAGACTACATGCTCCTTGCAGACAAGTTTGCCTTTTCATTTCCACGTCTATCGGCAAATACCTTGCACGGTGCCTGTCACACAGTAAGCATTTGATACGTCTGTTGAATGAATGCATCAATAGCTTTATGGCTTTTTTATTTAAAGATTATTCATAATTTATTTTCAAATTATACTCAGTTTGAGTTCAAAAAGTTCAAAACCATAATGTTTCAGGGTGCTCTGAACTGTTGAAACAACTCAAATATACTCACACTTTAATTAAATTCATAAGTAAAATTTAAAATTCTATAAATGTTAATAATGCTTGATATTTTGCCTGTATTTTATAATGCATCATTAAAGACACATACCAGTTGAATTATCTGGTAGGGAAAAGTTATGCTACCTATTTTCAGAAATAAAACTGACATAACTCATCATCAACTTTATGGGAAAATGACAGGTACAAGTTCTGGCACACTAGGAAGTTAACTTGAAAAAAATGGGTTTGGAATCATAATATATCAGTTGATATATTTGAGTATAAAAACACAAATAGCTTAAATTCTCATGAAAACAACTTCAAATTTCTCTAAATGCACAACTGGCAGAAAGATGAACTGTCAGCCAATACATGATAAATATATCAATCAGTCATATTCCCAAATATTGAAAATGCTAGGTGGAAATATTAGAAAGTCTTTTCTGAAAAGACATAATCAAATGAGCCTTAGACCTTTCGTGACTGAAAATGGAGATTCTATTTTAGTTACTACTTGGCTCTGGCAGGGAAAAGTCTGAACCATTTGTTCAAAATAGAATGACTTCATTTCACACCTAGATGTTTTATCTTTTTTGAGAATGGAAAAATTATTATCTATTGTTTGTGACTCAATCTCTAGCATGGGTTATCCCTAAATGAATGCTCTACTAGCTTACTGGCACAAGAGGGCTTCAGAAATTATACCACATGAACAGATTGTGTAAGACGCCTTGGTCCTTCTGGTGACTGACTACAGTTTCTTGGCTGAGAATTCAAGATGTACTTATCAAGAACAGACTCCAAGTTACAGTACATTTTGCTAAAGTAAGGCTCCAGTGTATTCTGGAAATGTAATAGTAAGCTGCAGGGTTTTTTTCATGTTTTACTGAAAAAAAAAAAACAAACAATTACATAAATTCTTTCTACCTTGGTCCACTGGATATACATCTCCCTAGGAAACATTTGTTATAGACACTATTGATAAGTTAGCTTTTAGCTTTAAGCAATTATTTGGTAGTATTACTGTTCTTTATTTTATGGCTTCTTCAACATTAAGTTCTTAAGTATCTGAACAGTATTCACTATTTTCTGATAGCTCATACACACACACACAAAGATGTCAACATCAGCTTGGACAATTATAAAGCCTTAAAAATCAGTTTTTAAAAAAATGGTTATTCAATAATAGAAATTAAAAGTACAGAAGTGAAATAAACAAAAGCTAATTTAAAAATTCCATACATGATCCCCTACACAAAGTGAATCTATAATCTTCGTCAGAAGTGGGGGGAAAAAGAAGAACACAGAAAAGCTTCTTTTAAGGTTGGATACACTAGCAACATAAATTTTCTCCCCCATTTCAAAGTAACCCTTCAAACAATCTATTTTTTAAGTCCAGGGTTTAAGAAACAACAATAAATGTGATATTAAAATTCCTTCTTAAAATATCTTGACCAACTCACTGTATAGAGGCTTAAATTAAAATGAGCATTTGTTTCAAGACTTATTTTATATGAAAAATGTTGTACATTTCCAAATAAAAAAGTTAACTATATACATTTAATAACATTACTTGCAATTAATATAAAGGCTATCTAAGGCTTTAGGAAGCTTAAAGTCTAAACAAGTTTTAGCAGGTAAGTCTGTTTTAACATAATTCTAATGATCAAATTATCCAACCACGAAACCACAAAACCTGATTTATGATAGAAAAAGCATCTAGTGTATTTACTTTGAATGTGTAACCACAGTTCTTTACCCTAAGTTGAAAAAACTTGGGCAAATTAATTTTATATATTAGTTTATGTATACATATAGTTTTATAAACCATATATTATAATACATGGTTTAAAAAGTATTGATTGAGATACAAGAGATTTTTAAAGAACTTTTCAAATTTATAGAATTGAGGAGATGTACAGTATATTTCAATGGGTCACAGATTATTTATTTGCTATTTTCTGGTTCTTAAACTAATGAGGAATTATACCAAATGATGTATAGTCTCTTCTAGCTCTAAGGTTTTGATTATATTGTTTTGCTTTTAAATGATGAAGACCGTATCTCAAACGAACTAGTCCAAATAGACAACGCTGGCTGTACGTTAACGACTTGCTCCCCCTCTGCTGGCCGTGGGCCCGCGCAGTCGGTTCCCAGTGGGGAGCAGCGTCACGTATTCAACAACTAACCCTAATCCCCGTGCGCTCTCCTCGCTCCAGAGTCCACAGCACACGGTGGGTGCTCAACGATTGTTAGATATTCTTGAGTGAACAGCAAAATATCAAGGATGAATCAAGAATTAAGAAGAGTAGGAAGGTGATAATAGTTGCTTGTATTATCCCCGAAACAATAATTTTGTTTCCTAGTCTCCTTTTTAGATTTACTTTGGTTTGTCTTTCTAAATAATAGCAAGAGAAAGTATGGCACAAGAATACAAGGTTAAATCATTATATGTAAACTGCAAGCAAGGTTACTAAGTTGCTAAGTAAACAAATAAAACATTTGTTTTTATCCATATACTGAAGAAATGAATTTTATTTATACTACCAGTAGATCCCAGCTACTCCATTACTCTGAGTTATAATCATCTTAACACAAGGAAAAATATCTCCTGGTATTTCAGTTTTAACAATTGTAACCAAATTGCTTAGTTATACTATCAAGTAGGAAGCCATGAATATTTTGGAAATAAAAAATACGTATATACATTACCCTGATGCCTAGGCCAAAATATATCTAACAACACATTTTCTTGATTTCTGTTAGTCACAAAAATAAAGGAAAAATATATTGCAAATATTTTCTTTTGTAGATAATTTCAATTAGAAAACAATAGTTTAATGAAAACAATACAGAGGTTCCTGTGCGTGAACTGATAGGAGGCAGGAGAAGTATTCACAACTGGACAGGCAGCGTGTCAAATACGTAACTGAAGAACATCTGCCTCAATGACAATGCAGTGCTTGGACTTTTGCACATCTCAGCTGTATCTTACATTCAAGGGAACTACAAGTCAGCAGGTTACGACCCTAAGTCACAGTTAAGAACCTCTCCGTTTAGCTTGTAAGATGTAGCCTTTGGATTTGATGATCCCTCTGCTTTTAACAATGACTGAGTAGCGCAGCAGCCACAGGGGCACCCACTCGTGCGCCTGAATGCCAGGGACGCTTTCCTGAAGAGCTTCTTGGAAACTCGCTTCAGAGAGCAGTTCTTAAAACAAACAAACAAACAATAAAAACCCAGAGTTAAATTCAGAAAGAAAAGCCCTTTACAATGGAGGTAAGCGTTTAAATACAACAAAATATCTCAACACCGAATCTAAAATGTGCTGATCTTCAATGTGCGCTATGAAACCAAACCGGAATGTCAGAAAGACGCAGGCAGCTATTCACAAAGGATCTGTACCTGTCCCTCGGCCTATTTAATTCACAACTTCGAGTAATGGAGCCTGGATATTGGTATTTTTTGAAGATGTCCAGGTGATTGTAATGCCAGGGAAGACACAGGGAAAGTACAATAGAAAGAGAAAGAGACAGTTACTCACTGTCCTGTCAACTGGAGATAGCCCGTTTCTCCTGCCATGCATTCTCCCAACTTTTTCCCTACACCTATCTATTTCAGTATCTTAAAAACTAAAAATCATACTGCAGGCATAATCTAATTTACTTATTTTTTCCACTTATGAGTATTTCCCATGAAATTCAATATTTCATGGAAGCATCATTTTTAATAATTCCTCCAATATTATATTATATAGATACCATAATTTATATATTTCTTTATTGTTGGCCAAAAGTTTAAGGTTTTATCCTAGTATTTTGCTAATAAAAATAATGCTATAATGAACATTCTTTCTTTTTTAAAGACTTTATTTATTTATCTTTAGAGGGGAAGGGAAGGAGAAAGGGAGAGAAATATCAAAGTATGGTTGCCTCTCATGCGTCCCCTGCTGGGAACTGGCCTGCAACCCAGGCATGTGCCCTGACTGGGAATCGAACCTTGGTTGTTTGGTTTGCAGGCCTGTGCTCAATCCACTGAGCTACACCAGCCAAGGCTATAATGAACATTCTTAAAATGCATTCCTGGCTATGGAATGACAAGGACAGCTTACAAGTACATTTTGAAGACTAGATAGTTAACGCGTTGCCAGTTGCTTCCCAGAAAGGCTATCCTTTACACTTCCACCAGCAGCTGGTAATGTTAAAATCTTACCCTAACCTCAGGAGCACCAGCAATTGTTTAAAGAATCTTTGCTAATGGTGGTCTTTTCATTTGCATCTCTTTGATGAAATTACTATTTTCTAATTCCACATTCATATCCGAGCCCTCCACTACTGCTCTGATGTACCACCCGCTCCTCACTTCCTCTTCCCCAGAGACACAGAGCTGTATCCTGGAATCCCCAAGCACACTCACACCTGGGGGGCTTTGCATCAGCTGCCCCCTCTTTCCTAAACACTGTTTCCAGACACTCACAGGGCTCTCTCCCTCCTTGCAGGTCTATGATTACCATCAGCTTAGCAGGGAGGCCTCCCTGACCACCTTATGTAGAACAACAATCCCTAGCCTGGGCACTCTTCTCCCTCAGCCAACTTTTCTCCATAGCATATACCACTACCGATCACATTTAACGTTTATATTATTGTTTGTCTCCCCCCATTATAAAATAAATTCCGTGAGGGTCGGGATTTGTCTGATGGTTCTATAGGTCTAGTACTTAGAAACAATGCCTGGCACGTAGGAGGTATCTGTTGGATCAATCAGTCAATCAACATGAAAAGATTCCACCGGGGTCAGAACCAACCATGCAGTTAGCTATCAGGTGACCACTGTGACTTGGGAGCACGAAAGGACCTGCTTGCACCAACTGAACTGCTGTGATATTTGAATAGCATCAGTGGTAAACTCTCAGTAAATGTTACCTATTCTGCGCCAGGCACTTTCCTGAGTACTTCACGCTGAATCCACATGTTGACCCTATGAGACAGGTGATATTACTCCCCTTTACAGGGGGATACCCAGGCAGAGAAGTTGGGTAACTTAACCAAGATCACCTAGCTAGTAAATATTTTCTTACATAGAAATCAGATGTCTCTCTGGAAAAGTAACATTACCATGGATTTGTTTACCAGATAGGCCTGAAGAGGACCTTGAGGGAAGAAGGCATGATGCAGATTAGAGTTGACGGGAGTGAGGGGAGGGGTGAAGCAAGTACGAAAGGGAAAGACCCCACTTCACGGTTATATCCTGACTGTAGTCAAACTACCGCCATGACTCCTAAGGACCAGGAGTAACGGAAAATAAATGCTTCCTGAGGAATAAGGCTAGTTTAGAACAGATGTAGGGTTTTAGAGGATTTATGAACAAAATTCTATTTTTGATGACAAGTACAGTTAAATGTTTTATAACTGGATGACTTAAAAAAACAAATCATTGGACACTGTGGACAAAAAAGATGCCCTGTAATAAACTGAACTAAAGGTAACCTCACAGGGTGAGGTAAAAGCTCATAAATTCCTAATTAGGCAGGTCATGGTGGGTAGTCACATCCCAGGCATGTAGCTTCTTTAGTAAAAAGTTTATTTTTGCCTTACGCAAGCCCTGTCCATTATATTTATGCGTCTAGGTTAACACATCTTTGAAATGCCTCTTTTTCAGACCCTTGGAAGCCTAACCACCCTTAAGAGGGCACATAATCGTGTCACCTGTCCTGCAATCCAGTCCCGACCTGGCTTTCTCCCACTGTGATGTCATCTCTTATGTTCTCTCCTTAATTCCAAATGTGGAGAAGCTGCAAACTGTCGTTCTCAGGAGTATTTAAGATCTTGCTCCCTGGCACTGTCATAAGTTTTTCTCAAATAAACCTACAAAAGTTTTCTACAGGTTTGGATGTTTCTTACATCAACAACACAAAAACAAAGAACTATGCTATTCCTTAACTCCTTAGAATCAGTAAACACAACAAAACTTACAAGAATTGCTTCATTTATAGGTCAAAGTGTATGAAAACTCATTAATGGCATATGCAGAATTAACCTATACATTCTAATCAAAGGGTTTAGAATTAAAATTAAAACAACATCTAAGTGTTAAATTACATCAATACAACAAAAACATACAGAAAAGGATTACATTCCTCATCTCATCTACATATGCACTATATTTTGCTATCGGTTATGTGATGTATTGGCATATAAGCCACATGCCAACATTTAGATAACATACTAGACGCATTAGCCTTTTCCTATTTTCTTTCCTACTAGAAAAAGGATGGAGCTTTTCCCCAAGTGGAGCGAGGTGGGTGTGTAGGCTCATCCGCCAGCGCCTGGTAACAACGGCTATTGGTAATGATCACTGTCGGAAGAGCTCCTGACCCACAGTAAACAGGGAAGCTGATAGAATATTACCAGAAGGTTAAAATTTAAAGGGTTTCTGTTGCAGAATAAATTAGCACTAGCAATTCTTCGTTAAATTTTCACTAAAATGACTTAAGAAATGAATCTCTACACTACGCTGGACTAATCCGAGAGACAGTACAGCATAGTGGGGAAAGGCTCCAAATTCAGCCAGGACCTTGGCCCCAGGTCAGACTTTGCCCTACGCCAGTTGAGTGGCCTTGGCTGGTTTCTTAAACGCCCAGGCTGTATTTCCTCATTAATAAAATGCCTCGTTTCAGCTGCTATGGGGATTACAGGTAATCTCTGAGGCATTTAACACATCTGGCATCTGAGGAACAAAACTATTAGAAGTCTTCCTCCTCCTCCTCCTCCTACAGAACAGTGAAAAATGAGAACGGGACTGATGGCTGACATAACAGTATAAAGCAGTGGTCCCCAGCCTTTTTGGCACCGGAGACAGGTTTCATGGAAGACGTGGAGGAGGGGGGGTTGCGGCAGATGGATGAGGGGGAGTAGGAGGCAGAGCCAGGTGAGCTTTGCTGGTGGCTGGGTTCCTAACACACGGGGTGCCGGTCCACGGCCTGGGAGCCGGAGACCCTGGTATAAAGTCTGAAGAAGTTATCCATAAGCACCCTAAGGAAACTAAATCTAACCACTAGTACAATGCTATCTTTTTAGATGGAAATAAAAGTTGAATTTTTTCTCCAGGAATCATCTATAAAAGAAAATTTCCTCCAATATGGAGATTTAAAACTTTCACAAGACATTTCTCACTTAAAACTATACCAAAAATACTGTTTCACAGAGCCTGTGCATTTACTAAGTAAAATGCCTCCTCCTCTCCCTATGAAACAGTGAAATGATGAGAATGGAAAAGAGTAATAAACAGTATAAAGTGTAAACTCTTTTTCGCAGCTTTGTTAGTCCTGTAATAGTTGACGAGAAATTATTCTATAGAAGGCAGACGGCCACTCTCATTAATAAAATATTTCTGATTAGCACCAAACATATATGCAATGATTAATAAAATACTTATTTAATTACTAATCCTAAAATGCTCAAGTTTCAAATTAAAATTTACCTGCCTCTATTTCCAGATAGTTATCCTCTCTGGTTACTGTAAGTGGTTCTTTGGTGCAATCTTTGCTATACTTGAGAAGATTATATATGATACTATTTAAAATATCTTAAAAGATCTTTTCTGTGTAGCTTAATACTCATAAACCTCAACAGGCCACGATGTTCAGGAAACGACCCCTTCACTTCTCCCCCACTGGCGCGAAGACAAATCTAAAGCTCTGTGAAACTAAAATGAAGGCATGTATGTTTTGCACTAACCTTTAAGAATGGTTCTAGGTAACAGCATTACACATTTATCACTGTATACAACTAGAAATTCAATTTTAACAAGTACTTCTTGTAAGATAAAAGCTCATGATCAAATTCTATAAATAAGAATCTGTCTTACCTTTTGGGTCATTATGAGTCAACAGCTGTATGTCAAACTGTTTAGCAAACGCGGTCAAATCGGGTGGCATCACACAGCAGGAGGCAAGATTCACTTGGTTACTATTTGGTTTTACCTAGAAGTGGGGAAAAAAATCATGGTATCTCCACTAAATTAAGAACTTCTAAAAGTAGATAGTAATACAAGGCTCAGTTTCAGAAAATATGAAATATCACATTCCATATTGCTTAAAGTTCATAAAATACTTTTTTACATGAGTATATTTATTAATGTATGCTTTTCTAACTCACGTCAGTAGTAACAGGGAAAGGAAAAATAGCTCTAGGAGGGGAAAACCTAACATAGTACCACACTATCATTAAAAAGCATCCTGCTAGCCACAGCCAGTGTGGCGCAGTTGATTGGTGCATCGTCCTGTAAACCAAAAGGTGTGGGTTTGATTCCCGGCCCATGTGCCTAGGTTGCGGCTTCAGTCCCCAGTTGGGCACATACGAAACAACCAATTGATGTTTCTCTCCGTCCCGTCCCCTTTCTGTATAATCAATAAGCATGTTTTGGGTGAGGGTGAAAAAAAAAAGATCCTGCTAAAACCTTCAATCTAACACATCTGCCTCAAAACAAGCCTGATTCTAAGTGTGCTGGTTCCAACTACAGAAGGAATATGCCTCAAGGGTAGAGGGTCAAACACCAATGATAAGTACATTTAATGTTAAAGCACAGACTATGCTGATTAATCAGACACATTTTGAAAAAGACAGGAAGAATAAGATCATTTCTAATAGCTCCTCTGGTTAATTTATAGGTTCATTCTGGATCACCCAAGTCTCTACAGCAGGATTTTAGCCACATTCCAACTACCACCATGTCCAAGGGAGAAGGGACAACACTTTCTCTGGGGTCTTCCTGTCCATAAGGAACTGAAAGCTCTGAAACGGGCAGGCTGCAGATGAAGTACAAGGAATAAAGAGGACACAGAGAGCAAAGGTAAAATACTAGTAGGCAACCTCCCTCAAAATTTGTACATTATTAGGCCAGAGACTGGTGGGGATTAATCTACGACGCCCACTCCATTATCAAGTTGTATGAACTAAATCTTGCATAGCTTTAAATAACGGTCAACAAAATATTTGTTATAGATGATATCTCCTCACTTAGGAAATCAGAACCACGGCCCAACAGTATGTAAAGAAAAATGTAATATTTTTATCACATAAGTAAAACTGAAGGAAATAGACATAATTCATTTGGCTATGAATGCTTCGATACACAATTTCTAGTGTTTTTGTTACTCATTATAAATGAGATTAACAATAAGTTCAATTAGACATATATTTGAGGAAAAACCCAATGCTATATATAAAGCCTGCCTCACAACTTCCTCACGCGGAACAGTCACCCCACAGCGAGTGCCTACTATTGCCTGATGCTCAAAAGTGTCCAGCAAAGACGGCAGAAGACGGGCCTCCCTGGAGTGCCTGTGACCCCGCGGTCCTTTACCTGGGCCCACTGATACAGCTGTTCCAACTGTGTTTTGTCCAGATCCGAGGTACCTATAGCAACAATCTTTTTACTCTGCACTAAGCTTTCTAGTTCCTCCCAATAAGGCTGCAGCTGCTCCAAGGAGAGGTTAACTCCATCTTCAGTAGGAGGTGAAGCAATAATCACAGAATCCAGCTGGGCGATTCCAAGGACTGAACAGGCTGATTTGAAAAAAACACACAAAGAGCAGAGGTGTTTGTTACATAATAAAAACAAGCATTTCTAATGCCCTTCAAGCACCCCACTGAATTCTGTCCATACATTCACTAATTTCCTGATTAGCAGATTACTGTTTCATAATTTATCTGTTACTAAGAATATTTCCATCTTTCAAAAAAGTGTGTGTCCATTCATCCACTTGGTCTATGTGGCAGGCAAGCTTCTCTGACCTGCCTCTTCTTGGAGAACCCACAGCTACCTTAGGTTCCTCTTTCTCGGGGAGCAGGCCTCCTTGTTTCCCAGGTCCCAGGATCTTTTGGGGGCTTCCTTATATTCATAACATTGTCTTCTCTATTTTGACTAGTATCTCATATAGATGATCACAAGAATTCTGACCTAATATTCCACAATTGGTAGTTATAGCAAAAAACAAGCTTGAGACTCTGAAAAACTGAATGTATGGTCTTAATCTGTATTTATGGAGCTGGGTAATTTCTTAGTTCCTATAAAAATAATTTGAGTACATTCTAGTTATTATTGTTCATTCAACAGCTATATGAAAAAGCTAATTATTTAAGTGTTCAAAATATGTAAATACTGGAGGAAGGTTTTAAAAGAAGAAAATACTGAATAGCTGTTAATACTACAATAACTTAAACCAAGCACTGAAAATAGATAAACATGTTTTGCTTGCTTGTTGCTGTGGTTGTTTTGGTATTTCATCTGTAGTATTAAAAGAATATGATTAAGGAGAATGTCTACCTCCAAACATAGAGGTAACATTTAATTATGTTATATCTTTCACATCCCTCTTATATATCTAAACAGGACCCTACGTAAGTTAATATGGCTCTACAGAAGCCTTAGGAAATCAGGCCAAAACTCTAAAAGGTAAAATTGAAATGAGCTCATTTTCTTTTTAATGTGGACTTGAATATAAGATATAACTAACATACCTACACTAATTTAAAGTCCACTATAGCCCTGGCTGATGTAGCTCAGTGGATTGAGCACAGGCCTGCGAACCAAACAACCGCGGTTCGATTCCCAGTCAGGGCACATGCCTGGGTTGCAGGCCAGTTCCCAGTGGGGGACGCGTGGGAGGCAACCATACATTGATATTTCTCTCCCTTTCTCCTTCCCTTCCCCTCTAAAGATAAATAAATAAAATATTTATAAAGTCTACTATAAAGACAAAAAGTCAATATTCTGCTTACCCATGTCAACTGCATTTCTAGTTGCTGATGAAGAGTTTGCTCCTACAATGAACAGTTTTGCTGGGAAACAAAGAAAACAGAACTGATTACCACATTTGGGTACCGTTCTACTATACGGCATTAATACTGCTAATATTCAGATGACAGGTAAACCTGAATGAATTATTTTTTCTTTCCTAGTCACATTAATTTTATAGTTTTCATTTGAAGACATAAAAGTTTATTTCCATTGTAATTTTTAAATTATATGCTAGTTGCCAACAAATAGCTGTTTATCAAAACAAAAGGCAAATATTAATTACTCATTTGTTAGAAGAGAGGTCAAATATAGAAACTTTTTACTCAAAAATTACATTTTATAAACACTGATGGAACATACTATTTACTTTCCCCAATAAACTAAAAATCTATATATAGACTAAATTAAAATTGCTCATAATGTGAAGAAAACTGAAAAAAAAAAAAAAAAAAACAAAACCCAAAACCCCACAACCCCATTTTCCAAATATAATCATTAAAAAAAAATTAGACATTACCTTCTAGTTCTTGGTCATATAAAACAGGGTCTAACACTGCTTCTACTTCTATTTGGTTTACCTTTATGTAATATTTTTATATCTCTATGCAGTATTTAGTTCACTTTCATCGTAACAATAATGTCTTTACTCTAGAAATAAGGAAAGCCTACATATGAGTAGAAAGACCCCTTCAAAAGAAAGCCAACAGTCTCGCCATCAAGTGCAAGTGCTATTTATTCTGTACCCTGTACTTTCAATGAATTAATTTTACACGATCATGTTTAAAATTTTTTATTGAATTTATTGGGATGACATTAATAAAATTATATAGCTTTGAGGTGTACAATTCTATAATACAGTATTTGTATATTGTATTGTGTGTTCACCACCCCAAGTCAAGTCTCCTCCCATCACCAGTTGTCCCCCTAACCCTCATTATTAATAGTTAAACATGATTCTGTAATTTTGATAGGGTATAATTTACTAAATGATTTCGTGATTTCTGTAAATTATGATTAGTTCTAGGTTTATGTTATCATATATAATGCTAACATAAACATCTTGGTAACTTTTTGTTCAACATTATGCTGAAGCATTTCCCAAGGACAAATTGTCAGAAATGAAATTATGAGTCAGAAAATGTGATCTTTTTTGAGTATTGTTCTATTTTACTTAGCTCCTAAATTTTAATAGACCACTGGAAGTTAAGAGTTGTTCTTCTAACAATATAGAATGTTATAAAAATGTTATTAAATATATATATATATTGCTGTGGCTGGTTTGGCTCAGTGGATTGAGTGCTGGCCCGAGAACCAAATGGTCGCCAGTTCAATGCCCAGTCAGGGCACATGCCTGGGTTACGGGCCAGGTCCCCAGTAGGGGGCATGCAAGAGGCAACCACACATTGATGTTTCTCTCCCTCTCTTTCTCCCTCCCTTCCCCTTTCTCTAAAAATAAATAAATAAAATCTTTATAAATATATGTTATTTTAGTAGGGACAATATATACCTACCCAGGACCACATTAATTGGCATTTCTTTCTTCAGTTTTAACCAGGAAAATTTTGAATAGTTTTCTAAATTTGTAAGATTTTGGTTTTGGCTTGATTTCAACTCAAATTTACACGTCTATATTTACTTTCTGTACATTCACTATTCAAAAATCTAAATGTACTCAAATAGCTATATGGAGCAGTAGCAGAGCAGGAAGAGAGAAAATTCAAAAGGGGAATGGATGGAAAACAGGTTAATGAAATACCCTATATAGAGTACCTGGCATTCGATATACACAATCAATCAATTTTCCTTGTACATTTCTTTTATATCTCCTTTCCTTTCTACTGCTAGACAATCTTCCTAGAATATTGCTTTCCCCATGTCACTTCTTTTAAGGCAGCACAGTTCTTCCACCAAGTGAGTCAGTCTTCAGCACTTTGGTCCAACCTTAGCTCCCGTAATTATACTCTATAAAAATCCTCCCACCACAGTCCCTCTGGCCATGAATTTGTGCCATTCGAAATGGCCTCCTCGCTCTGAAAGAAGAGGCATTTTTAAGTTAGTAGAGAAAGAAAAGCTCTTCACATGGGGAGAATTTTGATCTTACCAAGCCCTCTGGGAACTGAGGGCTACTTGTAAGAGCTCTAAGATGAATCAAAACCATGATGAATTGCAATCGACCACAGAGAATATGTTGCTTTTACGTCCTTTTCAACACAAATAGCAATGTGTAATTAATAGAAGAAATGGGTTTGGAGTCAGGCATACCCCGATGGACTCCTGGTTCAACCACTTACAGGCTGCAACACAACTTTCCAGTTATTTAATGGCGCCTGTGCAATGGGGGATAGACCTACCTTGTAGAATTGTTTTGAGACTCATAAGAAACAAAATTAAAAAAAAAAATGCCAAGTACAATGTCTTGTACAAAGTAAGACTCCACAAATAGTACTTATGATTGAGTCAAAAGACAACGTCCTATCTCATCTTACATGTCCATCCTGCCTTCAAATAATGACAGCCACAACACAACCACAAATGGTAATAAATAATTGCTCACTAGCACCTAACTTTGTGCCAGGTACTGTAGTATAAGTGCTTCTTTTGTAATTTCGTCTCACTTACAAATAAGCCTGCGAAACAGATGCACCCCCATTTTGTAGATAAAGAAATTGAGTTTCAGAGAGATTAATACCTTGTTAGCCCAAGACTGTACAAGTCAGTTATCTGCACACCCAGGAACTTCAGTCTAGTCAGGGTCAAGCCTTTAATCACTGTGCTATGCTGACCGCGAGCTGAGTGCAAGAACAGGGCACCTTTTCACTTTTTTATACCTTGAGTTTGGCATAATCTCTTGAGAGTAGTCACTGGATACATTTGTTGAATGGGTATAATATGTATTTTATTTCTCTTCATGCACCTTGTTGCCCAGACTTCTTTCTATACTGCCAGGCCCTCTCAGCCATTGTCTGGCAGTGTCCCACCAGGAAGGGAGGCTTATGCCTGCTTTGAGTAAACAATTTTCTTAAGACTTCCCTTTATTCCATCCATTTCTTCCACCTTAATCTTCCCACTTCTCTGAAGCCCAAAATATAAATTAATAAAAACGGTGGTGGCCCTGGCTGGTGAGGCTCAGTTGGCTGGAGCACTGTCCCATAACCAGAAGGCTGCAGGTTACATTCCTGGTCTGGGCGTTCATGTTCCCGGGGCCCTTCGGGTTTGGGTGTGTGTGAGAGGCAACCAATCAATGTTTACCTCTCTCCCCTCCTTTCTTTCCAAAAGCAATGAAAACAATGTCCTCAGGTAAGGATTAAAAAACAAAACAAAACAAAAAAACTGGTTGTGAACAACAGCACAGTAGCGTTTTACTGTGACCCCACTGAAGTAGCCAACACTGACCTCCTGTAACCCCAAGAGTTGACATTAAAATTACATTCAAAGTATCTTCACATACCCAACACTTAGTGACTAACTCATTCACTACCAGAAGCAAAGAAAGGCTTATTCCCACGCCTGACAAAACTTTACTATTACTTCTACTGTATAAAACATAATGAACTGGAAAAACTAGAATTTACCAGAAACTTTCATTTCTTCTCTTTCATCGGGATTTATCTTTTCTACTGCATGAGCCACAGTACATTCCAAGACATCGGGAAACTCCTATAATAAACATATGATGTTTACGATAAATATTAAAATATTTCAGAATAGCCATATATTTTCTACTGTCCTTAATGCCCTTTAGAAGCAGGGAACCCCCAAAACAACAGGGTTCTTTACCAGAGGTCCGGTAAAGAATGGGCTTCGTGAGGTTTCTAAGGCCCTAAAATACAGGTAAGACACTGTGTGTGTGTGTTTGTGTCAATTTTATGAGACGAAGTGTGTCATTTTGACCAGGTACTCAGAGGGATGTATGATGTGAAAACAAACAAACAAACAAACAAACAAACAAACAAACAATAAATTGGGGGCAGGAGGCCTGTAAGGAACTAGAACCACTAGTACAGTGGATAATTTTACTTAGGAAAAAACCAATGAAAAATAATATTATCCACTCTGGGTAATGACATGTTAACAACTTTCTACGTTAATCAAAACATTTTAAATCAAAACACTTTTTCTGAGTACAATAAAAAAAATGCCCTGGCTGGCGTGGCTCAGTGAACTGAGTTACAGCCTGTGAACCAAAGGGTCACCAGGTTTGATTCCCAGTCAGGGCACACATCTGGGTTGTGGGCCAGGTCCCCAGTAGAGGGCGCATGAGAGGCAACAACATGTTGTTTCTCTTCCTCTCTTCCCCACTAAGAAATAAATAAACTCTTAAAAAAAAAGTAAAAGTCATTCCAATGCATAATGAATAATTTATGAGAGAAATATAAAATTTAGCACATGTTAATCAGAAACATATTAATTCACATTTATAGTATGAAACAAACAGTGAAGCCTTTCTCACAATTCTTGAGCACACTACAATGCCTGGTGCAAAGTTTGCTAGTCATGCAGAAATAGAGTAAATGGTCTCTTCAGAGAAACAGAGACAGACAGTAGACATTAATCAACAGATGCCTAGCAGCTAGAGTTATCACACTTGTAATATGCCCGGGGGAACAAATATGTCCAGCATAGAACTTCCATTCTTTCAAAGTAGTCTATGTAATTTGCCTTTGGCTGAGTTGGCTCCCAAAGAGTGGTTTACCGAGAGGTATTCTATATATTCACATTTATGATAACAGCCATATATTGACATTTAATGAAACACAGTTCCTTAGTGTTTCTGTAGAAACTGCCATTTTAGAAATTATTTCTAGTGACTATATTCTTGGAGTGATATTCTATCAAAGCAATTTACCAACCAAAATTGTTTAATAATATTCTTTTGTCAGGCTAAATATTAATGGAACAAAATACCTTGTGAGGAAACTCTGTTAGGAATTAAGCACAGAGAACCTTGGTTTCTTGTCTAGTTGAAGAGTCTAGATTTTCTGTTTTATGCTTAAGCCTGCAGAGTCGGACTACCATCTCAGCATATTGACCACAGGGAGTTTTATGCTAATTGCCTATCTGACTTCCCTATTAGAACTGAGGAAATCAGTTTCCTGCTTACTTCCCTTCCCTTGGGACTACATGATTTCTTGACCCATATTTTACTCACCCTGACCAAATCAGGGCTGATTTGGGAACTCCACTCATTCAAGGTCTTTTGGATACAATCTCGAAGCTGCAAAAACAATGCATTTTGAAACTGTTAATAAACTCTATACAGTTTTCTATATGTCTATGATAAGAATGTATTATTTTGATAAGTAGGAAAAATACGTCAATAGGAAATAATATACAAGCCAAAATTTTAGTTCTGCAAGGTTTTCTTCAACAAAGTAAGTTTTATATCTGCTTTTATCCTACTTCTAATTCTTAAATGTTAATGACCTAAAGCAGTAATCTAATTATTTTTAAAATGTTTTGTACCAATAAAAATTTAAGTAAACTTTTGAGACATAAAAATATCCATAAAGAAACAAAAAAAAATTCAAGAATAAAGTTTACAATACAGAAACATGGGTTCAAGTCCAGGCAGCCTGATTAGAATTAATATTAACCACTAAGTTATATTCCTCACACAAATGATTCTCTACATGTGGCCAGAGGAACTCCTACATCAGATTTATGACATTTATTCAAAATTTAAATTCCTGAGCTCTATAATAGACCTGCTGAATCACTGCATAAGGGCAGAACTTTTATTTAACAAGCATTCATTCCAAGCAATTGGTGCGTGCTCCGCAGTCTGGAAACCACTGCACAGCCGTACAGAAGTCAGCGAGCAGGCCAGCTCCTACGCTGCTTCCTAACCCGGGGCACGCCTACGGCCTGTCTTCCGTGTTCTCTTATACAGACAAATAAAATGTTTACGCTAACATTATATTTTGTTATGAATTTATTCGGGCATTTATATTCTTTTATTTCTTATGTCAGTGTATTTCGAGCTTATTTGATAGTGGTCCAAAGCAACACAAACATTCACACAGTGAGGACTTCATGCGTGTAACATAAAAATTTACAGAACATTATTTATGTTCACTACATGCCAGGTGTACTCTGGTGGCTTCTATTAATTAGAAAAAATGTGCTGCTCCCTAAGTCACGGATTTTTGACTACAAATGGTCAACACTACGAGTTTGAAATCAATAAATATCCAAGGGCACAGTGCTCTGCATTTTGTGATCAATGAAAAAGCAAATGAGTAATTAGAAGCAAGGCCCTGAACTGCGAAAGCACTTTCCTAATAGCAATAACAGACTAAACTTCTGAACTATCTGATCTATGACCACTTATGATAAAAACTGATATAAGTACTTTATTGCACATATCTTAATACAGATAATTACAAGGGGCAACTGGTTTATCAATTGAATAGCTTAGTCACCTAGGTTAAGATTTACAATCCACAACAATACAATAACCCACATGAACTGCATTTACAAGGTCTATTGTAACAGAAATATATTTATAATCAAACTTAAGTCAGTAGATAAAAATTAGTTGATAATTATTCCAGACAGAATTACAAGCCAATATTCTTTTAAAAATTAGTCGAAGTTGAGGCAGCAGATCGGACTGAAAGTTAATGATTCTATCAGGAGTGCTTTGGCCAAATCATGGAATAATTCAATGAAATTTTCCTTTGAAAAGATGGCTCATTTGCATACCTAAGGCTTTCCTGGTTTTTTAGTATTCACCCCCTTTTAGAAACCACTTCTTTAATTATTTATTGGATTCTGAAAGATTTCAGGATAAATCATAGAACGTCCAATGTTCCGATAACAGGAGAAATTCACTGACTATATCACAAACCTAGTGATTTTTAATCTTTTACGTGTTATCTGTATTGACTGAACATTAACCTTGTACTTTTTTGTTCTTTGCTTTCTTCATTCTTAACATACACAGTCACTGAAGATAAGTATCATTGTAATATAGTGTATCATTAAATCTGCGTTGGATAAGAGTTTTAAAAATAGCATGTTATTCAACTGGTCAATTACCTTCATAACAAAGGATTGGGCAAAACAGTCCTATAATGGCACATTTAAAAAACAAAATCTGATTTCATAAAATGCCAGTGTAACCAAACATCTAGGCAGAGATCACAAAATAAAAACAAACAAGGAAATATTAAAACTAGAAGAAAACTTTTAGAAAAGTCAATTGAACTCTCTACTCAATGTGCAAATTTTTTCAATAATGAATGATTTATTCAGTTTCTTTATTCAATGAGGTTAAACTGTTTCCATAGCATATCCAACTTTGAAGCCCTGGTTATTACAAAGTTCTTTTTTACATGGAAAGAAAACATGCATATTTTCCCTACAATATGCTGCCATAGCTCAAGTGTTCCTCAAATATTTTTTAATTTGTTTAGTTTTTTCCCTTTTATGCTGCACCTCCCCAAAATCACACAAACTAGATTTAGTCTTTTGAAAGATGTTTTTAAAAATGTGGGATGTTATATTCCTCAAACTGTATTAAGTGCATTAAGAAATAACTACCATAACTGCATTAAGAAATAAAGTTTTTAAAATTAAAATAGGATAGGAAAAAATCAGAATACATAGTATATAAGAAGGGTTAGTATATATACATGTTTATATTATACTTTTATGCAAGATAAATGCATTTCTTACTGGGTTTGCAGTAAAAATACTGAAAGTCACTACTTTAGAGTGTGTTATAGCGAGATAAGAGAAACCTTCACCCAATATTACCAATATACAGGCAAAATGGTGTATTAAACCAGAAGTACTGGAGGAAATGAAAGGCCTAGAACTTAATTTAGAAACAGTCCAAGTGGAGTGGTGTGAACAAAACCAGACATACAAACTGAGCTGGAACCTGGACACAGAATATGGTACAGGATTCTAATTCCTATTCAAGTTACCACCAAGAGTTCTCATCTCTGGCTGGGTCCTCACTGCCAGCACCAGACCTAGTGCATACTCAGACGGATGACACGCACTGCTGTACAATCACCAACAGCTTGTATAAAGAGCAGAAACTGCCTAGGAACACAGCTGATAATATCATGTTGTATAATTTAGGATGTTTTTCTTTTAATCAGGATGTGTTTTATCTGTATGGTGTAATATGGGTACTAGAATTATCAGGGTGATCACTTTGTAAGTTACATAAATGTCTAATCACTATGTTGTACACCTGAAACTAATGTAATATTGTATGTCAACTATAATTAAAAAATAAAAAATTACTGAAATAATACTTTTCTGATTGAACCAGAAAATAAGGGAGATAAAAATGACTTTATGGAGAACGTTTCCACACATATTTTAATACTCACAGTGACCTGCTGATGAAGACATTATCCAACTTTACAGCTACAAAGTCGGTGTAACTTTCCCAAAGTCATGGAGCTCTTAATTTGAAGTTTTATTTATTGTTTTTTTTTTTAATACTGAAATTGTCCCATACCACCAATATGCCTCCGCAATTAATTGTGCAGCGTCAATGATTGTACGCTCGGAAATGACTAGCTAGGTAACAACTGTATGATTCCAGATTAACCTCTGCCACTTTCAAACTAACCAGTGATTAGTTTTTTGGCAAGTAAACTAAAATTAATCTTTGGCAAGACAAATATGCGAGTACATTTTGTTTCAAAGCTAAATTTGAGTGTTCAGTCATTCGCCTCAGAACAACAGAGAAACTATTGTCAACATCCTAAAAGCCAAGTAAATTATTACCGCTACTGTTACTTAACCTGAATTCCTCAAAAACTAACCTCTAAACTATTTTTCACCTGGACACATTGTGGGAAGGGGGGCGGGACCGAGCGATGTACTGGCCTTCTCCGACCCCCTAGCCAGGGAGAGGGATCTGGTACGTTTGAGAGTTTGGAGATCAGCCATACACACGAATGGAGGCATCACTCGGGGTGAAGTTGCACCTGCCAAGTTTTTAAAGACCCGCTGCCCCCCAGTAGCAGCTTTGGATACAAAGTCGCCCGGACAGCGGCCCCAGCCTCCTACCCCGGGCGGAGCCCAGGTGCGCGCCGAGCCCGCCCGCCCGCCAGCCAGCCCGCCCGCCCTGGCCTTTCGGAGCCGCCCGGCCCGGCCCGGCCCGCGGCCTGGCCCGGGAGCTGCGCGTCTCCGCGGGCCACGCTCGACCACCCTCACCTCCTCGCTGTGCGTGGACGGGCACTTCTTACGCAGGCGGCCCCAGTTCAGCAGGTTCCCTGTCTGCAGGTGCAGGGTGCGGGCCCGCGCCAGGAGCGCCCTCGCCGCGCGGCTGTCGGTGCCCATGGCAGCGGCCGACGGAGGGGACTAGGCGGTGATGGGGCCGCAGGCAGGGAAGAAGGAACCCCCGCAGATCGAGCGCCCGAAGCCGAAAAGCTGGGCGCGAGGCCGCCCGCCCCACGCGGCGGGACCTCGGCCTGCGCTCGGGCCCGAGGGAGGCCGGGTAGCGGCGGCGGAGCGGTGGCCCGGGAAGGACGCGCTGGTGGATGCGGTTCCTGCTACTGCGGCCGCCGCAGGAGAGTTGACTCCCAAATGGGATCCGTTTCCTGGAAGACAATGACTAAGCAGAAATCGCGGCGTGAAAGTGCTTCGTAACCGTTACCCGTCCCGCGGCGAACCCTGGTGGGGCGGGGCGGCGAGTAAGCTGCGGGTCCGGAGCTAGCGGAGGACCGGCCTTCGGCTCGAGGCGGGCGGGGCGCCGGGAGGCGGGAGGACGCGCGGGACGCGCGGGTCGCGCGGGGCGGGGCGGGGCAGGGAGGGACGGTGTACGGCAGAGCTCCCCCTGTCGGTCACAGGACAGCGGGCAGGCTAGAGCCACCTCCACCTAGTCCTAGTGCCTCCAGCTGCTCTCGTGGGTCTCGACCCCCAGCTGGTGGGCGGTCACACTGGTGAGTTCCTTACACACCTCTTTTAAAAAACCGGTGTCATTGTCATCCAAGGCTTGGAAATACTGGCTGATTGTAGTTCTCATAAACAGGTATTAATACATAGGCGCCCCTTCTTTGCTTTTCTCTCCTCTTTTTCTTTCTCAAGAATATTCCTCCAAACCGCTAATTTTTCGTGTTCATCAATTAATGTCAACCTAAAGCTATTTGCTGGGCAGTATGTGAAGTCAAAGAATAAGAATTAATCCTTGTCCTTGAGAAGCTTAAACTCTAGTTCTGGAGACAAGGCATAAGCATATTATATGAAATAGTAAGCGATACAGAGGGTCAGGCACAAATGACCCCCCTTTTTATTACAAAATCATAAGCATGTAATTCTGGAACATAACAATATCACACTCAAGTACACCATATGACATTTTAGGTGAAATGTTCAAGTTAAAATGATAAATTATGACACCCATATTATTACTCTCTCAACCACACTCAAGCCGGCCTTACTTCTGCCAGACCCTGTAAAAGGCAGTTTCCAGAGGAGTTCAGATTAAAAAGAACACTTAAACTGGTGATACCAGGGAATATCTTATCATCTATTCCTTTAGATTATTTATTCCCATTAAATAGCATATGTGGTAAACTTAGCGTGCACCTCAGATTAAACATTTACAGAGCTTTCTTCTAGAAACGTTTACTGTTGTTGAGAGTAACTGCATATATTAAAAGGCAAACTGCCATGAAAAAGAACCATGAATGTCAGTTGGTAATAAGTAGGGGAGGGGTAGAAAAGAAGCTCCTCCTTCTAGTTGGAGGTTAGAAATTGTGTCTCATCTTGAGTAAAATACTTGCTGTTTGAATGAAGGTGAGTAGGAGTTCACTGAGGATCTTCCAGTCAAGGTGGTGGCATAGGTAAGTACGGCCCGCCTCCTCAACAACCACATCAAAATTACAAGTAAATTATGGAACAGCTGTCACTCAGAACCATCAGAAATTGAGTTGAATGAAAGTCTAACAACTATGGAATTAAAGAAACCACATCCATCCAGACTGGTAGGAGTAGCGGAGAAATGAAACAGGCTGGGCCCACATCCACAGGTGGTGGTTATAAATTTGGGAGGGGTAAGTCAGGGGTGAGGAGTCCCAGCCTCAGCCCAGGGTTCCAGTGCCAGGAAGAGAAGTCCGCATAACTTCTGGCTGCAAAAACCAGTGGGGATTGAGTCAGTGGAGGAAATTTCTAGATTCCCAAGCAGTTTCCCTTAAAGAACCCACACATGGACTTACTCAGACTCACTCCCTCTGAGCTCCAAGTAACTTTGCAAACCACTCCTTACACATTGAATCAGTCACAGCAAGTTTTCCATACAGTGCAGAAACCTTTTTTTGCATTTCAGTTGCATTTTTACCTTTCTTAAAATAATAAAGCATAATACACCAGAAATATTGCTTATGTTCTTCCATCTTTGATATTTAAATGGCTACAAAAAATTCACCCATTTTGGTCTTTTTTAAAGTGCATGTGATATGACAGCTGTCACAATGCAATATAACAAAATTGTTTCAAATGTAGTTGAAGACAACTAAGCGCTACTAGAACCATCATACAGAAAAAAACTAAATGAACTTTTTGGCCAACCCAATACTAGATGTAGACGAGTAAGAACCTGACCCACGGTGAATGAAGTCTGGGAAGATACATCAGAAGAGAAATCACAGCAGGTTGCCTCTCATTTATCATATACAGCTTTTAGGTGTATGTGGTGGGCTGGAGTCACTTTATGGTAATTATCAGCAGATTGAGGATTATAGGTTGTCTCCAAAGGAATAATCTATTTGTCTATATAGACAGCATTCCTGAGAGCACAAATCAAGTGCTAGGTGCTTAATAAATATTTGTGGAATGAATGAATGGGTGCTATTTTTGATGCTTTGTTTTAGAGCTGGGATGAGTGTCTACATACTGGTTATTCTTTGAAGTCACAATCATCCAGATTAATCATCTTCACTCAGTCACTGCTGAACTGTTGCTACAGCTGGAGCCTAGCGGGGAAAGAAAAGGCTCCAAGCAGGTTCCCTTCCCCTTTCTCCAGCTGTGGCTTTATCTCCCCTGTCCCTTTACACCATTGGAGTGCAGTCGAAGGAAGGGAAGAGAGAATGCCCTTTCTAAGAAAGCAGGCAGTATGGGCAATCCCAAATGGGTTTTATGCCTGCTGAGAAAAGGGAAGTGAAATCAGTGATTCACAGGCATTATTAGGCAAGGACCACAGAAAACAGATCCCTGGAAAATAAATGGCATAGGTAGCATTTATTCAATCATTTGGGAAGTCTTATCAAATATCTAATATGTCACAAAAGGACTGTTCTAAGGAATTTAGACTGGCTTTTCAAGACGGAGATATTCCTTACTTTTAGTGTAGAAGGCATACAATAAATAGACTTTAAAATGACTTCAATGACTATTTAAGGCTTATGAAGAAAAGGTAATCAAGTGGATGGGAGAGTGGCAAGCTTGATAACAATACCTATACCTTGTCCATTGCGCCATTAATAGCCGCAGCTGGAAAGAGAAGAGGTAGGGTGGAGTTACTCGACCAAGGAAGGTGCGCAGGTTTTTAATGAGGCCGTACAGAGTTCTTTCTCAAAAGGTAGCACTTCTCCAAGAGTCCCTCTGGCTCTCGGATAGGCCTGGCTCACCTTCACAAAGCAGATCGGACCCATTCTCTTAACACCAGACAACTTGACAAAAGTTCTGAGCATCAGGCTCCTCACCTTCCAATATTTCACCCTGAGTAGGGCATGGTGCCCACAGACCACCCAGGTAAAATGACCAACCATCTTCTGGATAATCCAACCATGATGCTGAAAATAAGAATTCAATGAAATTCTGGGCTTTGGAGTTATTCAGAACTTGGTTTGATTTCTAGCTCTGTCACTTCCCTGGGAGCCAGACTGCTGAGAATTATATAAATTAAAATCCACGAAGCTCTTACAGCAGTGCCTGGCGCATAGTAAATGTTCCACAAGTGGTATGTATTTGTGCATGTATTTGACCTACATGTGAATATGCTGTTACTTCATGCAATTTATTTTAAAATTGAATAATACATTATTTTTCCATGACAGAAAATATAGTACATAGATGTCTATCTCATCTGTATTAAAAGCAACCTAGTATTTTATTATATGAATATAATATAAGTTATTTATTCTCTGTATCGCTGGCCAGGTAGGTTGTTTTCAGGTTTTTGCTAGAAGAAACCATGTAACCATTAACATTTTTAGTACCTGCCTCTTTGTACATGGGGAAAGATTTTTCTTGAATAGATAACTAAATGTGAGTGTTACAGTCTTGAATGGTGTGCACATTTTCTGTTGTAATAGTTACCACTGAGCCAATCTCCACTCAAATCTAAATCTAAATTTCATTATTTCTGATTACTAGTAAGATTATATTGTTTTATGATGTATTGTGATCGCAATCTATGTAATTTTGCATCCTTTTAAAATTCATATGGTACATACACATTTTCCCCATGAATACTAAGTCATTTTCTAGTCTCTGTTAGCATAGACAAGAACATTACTAATTCTTGTCTTATTCTTTGGGCCTGAAAACATGTTTAAACAAGGCAGTTGTCACATATCTATTGACAGTATGTAATCCCTGAAGACTAACAAGCTTTTAGCAAAGGGTAATTTAACACATTTTACAAAGTCCACAAGGCAAGTTTCTTCTCCCTTGGTTCCTGTTTCAGTAGCAATTTCAATGAAGCAAGTTAGACAATATTGTGTGAGGCACTGGAGACTGCTGTCCGATTCCTGAGGTGGTGGTTTGCAGTGGGGCACAGACCACAGTGTCTCACAGCCTAGGAATTCCATGCTATGTTATTGAATGATGTGCTTTGTGGTGGAAGTCTTATATTGGCACTCAGTCCCCAGATTCCTTCTAGAGTGCTTTCCGTTCAACAGAGCCTAGAAGCTAAACACTGTAATTCTCAGAATCTCTTACAGCTCTCACTCTAGTACAAATTAGAATGTATCAATTCCATGTACTAGTTTTAGATTTCCAAGGTAGGAGTGCAATGAAGATCTTCTTCCTGTGTCTTCAGCTGTTGAATTTTGTTGCAGCCATGGTCTGATGTCCTGTCCCCAGCTTTGCAGGTGTCAGGCAGTCCCGGCCACCTTCTGACTCCTAGATCACAGTGATGGCTCTCAGACTCAGCGGATTCAATGGCAACCTCCTGATTGCCCACCGTTCTTACTGTGGCATGAGAGCAGCTCTCCTGGAAGACAGTGGAGCAGTGTCATTCTGAGAGAATTTCTAGAGGCCCAGTGCAGAGCTCGGTTGTCTCTCCTTCAATTCTGTGAACACTTAACCCCTTGTATTAAATACCCTCTGCTTAAAATAGAGTGGTTGCTCTTTTCTGCAAGTGAACCCTGACTGATACCATTTCTGTTCTTGCAATTACATTTGAAATGCACTACTACACTGAAAATGTAATACAATGTTTTTATCTCTGACAAATATTATAATGTTTAAATGTACATCTATGCAAGTATTTACACATTTGTGCAAAGTGCTAACTATAATTTGCCACTATATATATAAAAGAACACCCATAATTATGACACACATACTTAAATATTTTTTTAAAGATTTTATTTATTTATTTTTAGAGAGAGGAGGAGGGGAGGGAGAAAGAGATGTGTGATCGCCTCTCATGCGCCCCTAAGTGGGGTCCTGGCCTGCAACCCAGGCATATGCCTTGACTGGGAATTGAACTGGCAACCCTTTGGTTCTAAGGACAGCACTCAGCCACACCAGCCAGGGCAAATTTTATTCTTATATACAAATTTTTAAAGTTTTAGGAAGATTAAAATAGGGAAAAACTCATAATTCTAATGTGCATATTTGAGGATTTTAGTCACAGCTATATACTAATGACACGTGAGAGCTTGCCACTGGAGCGTTGCAGTAGAATGGCCAGGACAGCAAGACCATCACATCAGACAACCTTAGTGCGAATCCCGGCTCCCCCACTTGCCAGCAGCGTTTTTTGGGTAAGTTTTTTATTCTTTCCAAGCCTTGGTTTTCTCATCTATAATATGAAGGTAATCCTAGCACTCAACTCGTACAGTTATTATGTAAATGAGATACCAAACAAAATATTTAGCATAATATATGGTACATATGACTCGATAAATGTGAGTTATCACAGGAACAGATACATACACATATATTATATTTTTTGCATGATTTACTCTGAAAATGCAAGACTTTTAGGATTATTAAAACTTCCTGGCAAGGAAACTACCTACTGGTTTCTAATTTCAGTTAGTTCTATGTATTATTTCAAGTAATGTATGGTATGTTGGCTGTTTTCTTCAAAGACTCATCCAAAATCCCTGAGGAAATACTTCAGCGGGGTTCAACCACGGCCCACGGGCTGCATGCATCCCAGGATGGCTGGGAATTCAGCCCAACACAAAATCGTAAATTTACTTAAAACACCATGAGATTTTTTTTTGCGATTACCTGTCACGATGTATTTAATATGTAGCCCAAGACAACTCTTCTTCCAGTGTGGCCCAGAGATGCCAATAGGTTGGACACCATGAAAGAAATTACCTTCAAATGTATTCAAAACTTGCTAATACCTTCGAATTCTGTACAAGTTGTATTTAAAGTCTGGCTAGTGTTAAGCCAGCTTTGGGCTTTCATTGAATTGCTGGATGTTGTTTGGGTCCCGTGCACTTTAGGACCAAGTGTGAGCTGCAGTGCACAGTGGAGTGAGGGAACCCAGATTCTGTCTCCACTGTCCCTGATGGTGACCCCATCCCAAGATGAACATGGACTAAAGTCAGGGTAGCATGTTTACCATTAAATGAAGAATTGCTGTAGAAGGAAGTAGAAGGGGTTAGAAACCTGCCCCCAGAGCTACTGGGGAATCAGGAGCCCAGGGCAGGGGCTCCAGTGATAAGTGATGGAGGGACCTAAGGCGAGCTGGGAACTATCTCCAGTGTCACAATCTCCTCTGTGGAGTGAAGGAGCTGAACTGGATGGTGCTCTTTCCCAATGACTGGCCCACTTGCCAGAAAGGACTTTTCTT